>JAZGTJ010000202.1:9942-183845 GCA_036877575.1 Botia almorhae | reverse complement strand
CACAGCGTCTCAAAGAGAACAGAGCTGACGAATTTACAGACATGAAAACTGAACAAACTGAGTCGTTTGATTCCATCTAAGCTGCATGGCTGAGTAAATGTCTGCTGCTATGAAGTCATACGCAGGGCAACACACTGCTGTGTTTAGAGTAAAGATGACAGTCATTAATGAACTGTTAGTTTAGGCAACAATAAGCAACTCAATGGAAACAATGACTGTTAAAACTCACCTTGAACCACCATTTTGACATGAGAAAGTAATATTTGACGCTCTCTTCCCCAAACTGCTCGGACACGTACAGCCCCATGGAACCATACTCATCGTAGATCTTATGCTTGGTCTCGTCGGTGAGGATGGAATTGGCGTTGTTGATTTCTTTAAACTTATCTGCAGCCTCCGGGTTGTCTGGATTTTTGTCTGGATGGTATTTCAGAGCCAGTTTTCTGTAGAACAAACAATTTCATTTGCAACAACTTGGTGTGTAAACAGAGACGGATTAAAAAAACGTACATAATTATGTTTGTTGTGTGACCTCCGTATAGCAGGAGATGAAACAAAAATAAGCATTTCAACAACCAGAACAACCCAGAAATGTGTGAACTTCTGAATTTTCAGAAAATGCAAACACCTAAAAAAGCATAAATTTCAAACCATAAGTGCTGTACATCTGCGATGTATCATTGCAAAAAAATACAATTTATATAATTTTAAAAAACATATAATTTATAAACTATAAACATTTATACTGCCCATGCCTACAGTGCATGACCAAACCGACAAAAACTCAAACAGACACCTGTAACAATTTACTGTAACAATTACAACACAATGAATTCAATTATTCTTCATTGTACGACGGTTTGACAGCCGCACGGGTGTGAAGGTGATGCAAGGATTCAAAGCAGGTCATGATGTTGACTTTCTCACCTGTATGCTTTTTTAATGTCCTCAGCTGACGCGCCTTTCTCCAGTCCCAGCAGCTTGTATAAACTGTCCCCTGTGGTGGACATCTTCCTCTGGGGTCTGTCAGAGGACTTCCTCTCTGCCATGACTTACTGCTGAAGAACAGGAGAAAACACGTGTAAAATCACACGTTACAAAATTCCATCCCCCCTGCAGACAACATACGTTCCATGTGTCTGATGTGCTATAGAATCATCTTCCTGGAGTTCACAGTACCAAGCTGTGTTGACACAAGAACAGTGTACACAGTAAAAGCAAGCACAGCCCTTTTAACCTCACGGCATGCGGACGCAAGGTGTGGCGAAGGTGATTCTTTTGTTTATGTTGAAATAGCAGGTGTTGTTTCTGATTGGTTATGAGCTGTGGTTCAGGAAATGAGTAAGTTTGTGGGATATGTGCCATGTCATGGCTTCTGTATTCCTCTGACACGTTTGTTCAAGGTGATCATGTTTTGCTGATGTCACAGGTTACGTCTGACACCTAACAGGATGACCAGGTAAACGTGGCCTGTCTATTAAACCCTTACTAGATTATTTGGTTGACCGATTATTTTATAGACACCAAACCCATTCTCGTGACCTCACGTACCCATTGAAAAGTTCATTTTGTTCATGCGATGTATAGATGTATTATCAGGGCCATCAAATGTATACCACTTGTTGCCTGTTTGAACGGTGACGCGTCTTTGTAATCCCATAATCTACTTTTAAACCAGTACAGATTACTCTCCCCTCAGATCCACTCTCACTGTTTAACAACGACCTGTTTGGGTTGACCTGGACCCAAAACCTACTGGACTCAACCTGTGGCGCTCAGTTACAACAGTACCGACCGACGTTCATTCATCCTCACGCTGGATTATTGATCAATCACAGCGAAAAAAACACACCAATACTCATTAGTGTCAACATAAGACCTCTGAAAATACACATATTTACATATTAACAGCCCGATTAAAAGATTTCCACATGATAACACTTGGTTTATAGATTGATTATAGACTGGCAACTTCTAAACGATGCGATCGGCTGACTGGGCAGTTAGCTTTAGCATGCTACATCACGACAGCAGATTTCCGAAGCTTCTGATTGTTTTAATGAAATAGAGACGATTAAAACTCACCGTGAACTGCGTGCTGATGTGATACGGTGAACTGGGCCGGAACATAAAGGACTCGCTTTAATGGTGTCAGTAGATAATCTCCGCACGGATCCTCATCGTCCACCCTTCAAAGCGCACAGCGGTCGAGTGCTGGGAGTCGACTCTCTGAATCGACTCTTTGAATCGATTCTTCTAACACGGTTCACTCCCTTGAATGCGTAGAACTGGATTGGGAGTCGAGTCATTAAAGGTGTCGACTCGTTTTTTCAAAGATGAAGTGACTGAATGTTAAGGATCGATCGTGACTGTTTCATCCCTTTAACAGTTACGGGAAGAAACTAATGCGCACGTAACCAAAAATAAAATGACGTATGTATGTATGTTTGATATACAGTTACAATAATATAGAAAAATATTGAGGGTCTCTATATACTCCTCGCTCCTCCAGCAGGCTGAGAAGGGGATGTAGCTCAGTGGTAGAGCGCATGCTTTGCATGTATGAGGCCCCGGGTTCAATCCCCGGCATCTCCACGTGTGTTTTTGTGTCTCCGTTCGGTCAGTAAACACCGTTTATATTTTAATGACCAGAAAGCAATTAAACGACTCTTGCTGAGCTGCGTAACTACGTCCTATCCTCTTTCCATGACGACGATATCAATCTCTCTCACTCTTTTTCTTTCTTTCTATCTCTGTGTAATGTAGTGGAAAACAAAGCTGATGACCGTGTCACACTCCAGTAAACAACATACATACTCTCTCATTACTCTGGTGTGGCACAGCTCCGGGGAAATGAGAAGTTTTCTCTGAGAATGAAATAATTCAGTCTTGTTTCATTATGTTATTAAGATGCGTAAGAGCGAAAAGCCTCAAATTTAATAATCAACACCAGCAGATAGAATTAACATCAGCGCTTTAAAAGCTCAATTAAAGTTTTGACTAACGTTTTCTTAACACTGACCACTAGATGGCGAGATTTAGCCTGTATTTACTGTCACTCAGCTCTGAATACAGCTGGCTCTCAGCGGTCTGACATCATAAATCAGCATTTATGTATGAAGCCTTTCAGGTCCTGTTGGTTCCTCATGATGGGGCACTGACAGGTCCCTCAGCACCCACTGGAAGCGTTTAAGCCCAAGTTCTTGTGTTTGTATTCTCAGTGTGGGTCTGAATGAGAGGAAATCGAGAGAACAAAAAGTTGACCTACCTGACAGATAGCGAAACTGTTGCGATTGGCGAGTCTTTATCCACAGCTGCTGGTCAGGAGAGCTGAGTTTGAACTGCTCATTCACTGCACATCGCATCATTCACTTTCACTGCATTGAGAAAAGCAGTTCGGACGTTTTGCTTGAATGATCTCTATTGCGTTCCACTGAAGAAAAATTCACACTGGTTTTGAAAGCCACCAGTAAGTAAGTGACTTTAATGGAATGACATCACCTGCAATACTGATTACATAATTCTCTGTTTCTGCTTTTAATGGGACACCTTCTCTGTGTGAGACATTTGATTTTGATTTTTAGGAGGTGACCCTGCTGTGTCACAGTCACAACTCTTTCACCGCCATCTGCCTCGCCTCTGACCACTTCCTGTGTTAATTAAGTCCAGGCACGCGTCCTCCGTCCTGCCTGCCTGGTTTTTCCTGCCCTGTTATTTCTCTGAAAATGAGAAACAACTCACATGCAATTTATTCTCCTGACTGATTTTCCTGTTCAGAAAGTGCAAATTGGAAAGTATTTTTCACTGCTTTCATTTCATGATGCTTTTACACACTGTGATTGTGGGATTGTGGGCCGATAAGGTGCTAATCTGTAAAGACTTTTTGCCCAGCAAGCTGAACATCCCTCAGAGGGAATATGAGAGCGAGATGAGAGCGAGATGGGAGCGACATTGGCAGTATCTCCAATCCTTGTTTACTGTTTTTTGGAAACTCTTTGGGCTCTGCTGTCTGAACTTCATTCAGATCCTCTTTTCGTTGCTTGGCTTCCCTGTTTATTAAAACAAAGCAGCGTTTTATCCTAAATTAAATCCATAACGAGCAGCTCATTAGCGCGCAGTGAATCCGTCTCCAGTGATAATTTTCCTGTTTTTAATGACTTGTGGGAAGACATGAAAGACTTCTGCGCTTCTGTGAGAAGAAAAGAAACATTTTGCATTGTCAGTTCAAAGCTCACTCCGCAGTAACACACGCCTCTCGTATCATTAACCTGTTTTCCTTGTTTTTCTTCTGTTTTCTAATATTTTAGTTTTTCATGTAGAGAAAAACATGAATAATAACTTTATAAAATGCAGCGTATGCATGTTATAAGCAAGTGTCAGCTGCTGTCTTAACTCCTCAAACCTGGATGAGCTGCAGATGAAGGTCCAGAGTCACTAAACATTTCCTGCCACTTCATAAAGAACACAGTCAACCAATGAGTGAATTGTGGATTATTACATCAAAATATTAACTTTAAAAGTACTTCAGAGCTCATCACAGCTCATCTCTGCCTGTTTTTATTTATGGTCCAGGAATCAAGACTTTAAAGTCCCTCGTGAGGTTTATTCTGAAAGACCTCATGAAATCGCTTGGTAATAGTGCCTGGCAATAGTTTGTGAGTTTGAGAGTGTTGCTTGCTTTCTACATTTGAAAATAAAAGTGGCTATCTTTAATCATTGCTTTCTTTTATGAAATTTAAACTCCAACTAAAGCAGATAAATAATACATATTTGGTTCCTTTCAAATCCCTTGAAGTCGTTGCTCGAGCTTGTTCTTAACTCCTTTAAGAACATTATTAATTAAAACATAGTTAATTATTCCTTTGTTTGCTGTGAATCACAGGTCACTCTTTACTGCACAATTAAACTGAGTTTTAAAGACCAGCGATGGAAGCATATACAGACGACTGAAGTACATTCTTGATGGCTATGAAGGTAAAATTTCATCCTTCTTACCGCTGTCAGTCTTCAATTGCTCTGAAATGTGATTTATAATTAATATGGATCACATGTTAACAGTCAGAGCTGAATTTATTAGCATGTTTAAATTAAATGTCTCTTTCTGATTGTTTTATCATCAACTGTAGTTTTTGTCTTTGGGCACATTTGTAATTTTCACTTTACTTGACAGTTTTTTCCCGTCTGTCGTGTCTGGGGTCGCCTGCGGTGTTTGATCATGATTGGTTGTTTCTGTGTTACTCTTTAGACCACTCAGAGTCCAGAATGTCAGCACGTGCTGAGATTTCTCTCGCAGTGGTCTGACGGTCTCCCGGCAGCTGGATTCTTCTTCCACTAAGATCAGTGAAGGTGCAGAATATATTTCTCTGTCTGTCATCACCCTGTTTCTCGTTTTCTGTCGTTTACCTCTCAGTTGTTCTGCTGAAACATTCAATCAGTTTAGTTTCTGTTCCTCATCTTCTGGCATCTTTTGCATCTTATGTATTTTTATTATAAGATCAGTGTGTGTGAAGGTCATGATGACAGTTAGTCTGTCTAAGTGTTCTTGAAATATTCACAGTTTAACAGAATCTGTAACCCAATATTATACATATTACACTGATTTACATGAGCTGGGTTTTTTGATACCGAAGCACAAAATAAAAGGCACATGTTTGTATGAGCACACAGATTTTAAACATAAAATATGGATATGTATTTTTTTATTTCAGTTCAGTAAGTGCTGTTGATGTTTAGCTATGATGACAGTTGTTAAAATGATGTAACATTTCTTAAGCTTTCTGGAGGCTGTATGCTCATTGTGCTTTATATTTAATCATTATAGCTTCCTAATCTTTTCTCTGTAACTTGTACCTGCCTATTTATTTCTATATGCGCTAATCAGCAACGACGCCACCTTGTGGAGGTCAACGTGCACGCGCGCACACACACACACACACTCGTGGCTGGCCTGGTACAATTTCAGCTGATATATGTCTAAATGTAATAACCAGGAGCATCTCTCTTTATTTGAGGTACTTCTGTTCTATCAAACGCATTTAACACAGTATTCATGCTATGAATGTTTGCAGTGAGTCATTAAGTATAACAGAGAGTCGTGGATTTGTGGGTGCTTTTGATTTCTTGTTCTTTTGCTGTAAATCAGCGTTATATAACTGAATCATTGCAGCTTAGTCACATTTTTAAACAGTATCGTCCTGAGGTTATATTTTTATATCACATTTACTTATGAGCTCAAAGTGTAGCCGTGATCACTGATTGACAGCCTTTCAACGACATATACGTCATATCGTGTTTTATCATAATCGTCATATTCTTGAACATTATCTCTGCGCTGTTTATTTTCTCGACTAAGATGTTTATAAAAGAAATTTTCTTTTTTTTCTAATCGGATATTTTTTCATTTAAAATAACGCCCAGATCGCGTTTAAACGACACGCATTTTTTTGTCACACTGTACGTCAGCAATCAACATTTACAAAATGACTCGCTGACTGAAACGCAGCGGAATTTAATCCGTGACCTAAATATTCTTTTAATGAAATATGTTAATATAGGCTACACCTCTGTGTAATGGGGTCTATCTGACATTATGCGGTGACCTCAGATAGCCCTTAAAAGATACAGCTTCTGCGACAAGCCCACAGTGCGCATGTCTGCTGCCAGCACGCGCAAAATCACATTTCTTGTGTTTGATCTGATCTAGAGTGTCTTCACTCATTTAGTGTCTCGATTCTAGCTTACATCCTTCACTTCCACTAGTATCAAACTGCGTGTTATTTCATTAACTTTCATTTAAACCGAAGCCGTTCTGTTTTTTCTTGTTAAAGGGAAAAATCATGTTAAAATACGATGTGTTAAATTGCATCTTGGCCGTCTTTATATTGACTTGACTTGCTATAAACTAATAATAAACAGAAGAAGCAGGACATTGACACCTTTATAGACGCACAAGAAGGCCTACGCGTGCGTTTTATCCTCACTGTGTTTGTTTGTTTTCTTAAAAAAAATGTAAAATTAAGGTAAGCTTTAGTCATTTGGTGTAGAGCAAAAACGTAGCAATAGTGGGTTAACTTTGGTCGACGAAGAGAGTCTGTTTACGTTTGACCGTCTAAATTTAGTTTCAGTCAGAGGTTTAATGTACAAAAAAGCGATTTGCCCAAAACAGAGGCCCACATTTCCTAAAGCAACCGTTAATAAATGACCTTGAAAATGACATCCACAATTATTGAATAACTCAGAAATAGAGAGATTGATTTGGGGGTATATACCCATCCCTGATGAGCAATCACATCCAAATGAGCAATCACACAGAAGTTAATATGTTATAGTAGCTTATGATGGATTTATGCTTCATCACGTTATACTCAAACACAAATGAACGAAGTGTATTGTTTTTACGTCGTTGTGTGTAACGTTTTATTAATGTGTTAGTTTACAAATGTTAATGTAAACGTGTTTACGTCACTGTTTGCATTGTATAATATCTTCTCATCGTCAGATATATTTGTCATACTAAGATACTAATACTAAGAGATAAGATACTTATACTAAGAATTTCTATCAAATAGCGCTTAAAACTAAATATTGCGGGGAAAAGAGAAATTAATGCCTGCTTCGTGAATATTTGATTTTATTGACAACCTACGATTGTTTACACAGTTTCCAGTGTCATAAATACATTGCAGATGATCATTAGAAACACGCTCAACATTGTCTTCATTACCAGCGTCACTTTCACCGTCCGCTGCTGTTCACTGACTGTCATTTATGTGTCTGCAGAAAACCAGGTTCCTGTCATCCGTTTCATTTGGTTCTCACTGTAGGCCTCACAGTTTTCCCATTCGTATTTTACTTCATCCTCATCTTAATACATCATGTCACCACGCAAGTCCAAAAAATGACTACATGACATCATTAAAACCTCTTTTTTCACAATGTTAAAGTAAATGCGACCATTTATTTCTACCGTTTCGTTAAACCTGAAGGTTTATTTTTGTTCTCCTTTTGGCAGGGCTTTGAACTCGTGTGCTCATAGTGGCACTTCAACATTTTAAGCGATGCCCGCGTTTGCTCAACGAAAATATATAGACGCATTGATGCGTCGCTTCGCCTCCACACGCTCGCTCGCTGTCAACTACATCTGAACAAAACGATCATGGATGATATCTGCCATCTCTCTTGGCATTCACCGCGTGCCTTAATTGTATGGACATTTAAATTAAGGTCCGCTGTGAACACGAAGAGAATCGGGCCTGTTTAACTGCACATCTACACCACAGAAAAGATGTCGCACCAAAACGTCCACGTCCTTTTTTGACTGGCGTAACATCATCATCCAACAGCGCATCACGCATCCCTAAAGCATCAGGATACACAATCCAAACCAGTCACAAATGCAAGCGATCTCATTTATTACCTTTTCTTCAAAAGCGTTCGAACGGCTCGAGCGGGACGGTGCGCGTCTCTCCATCACGTGTCGACGCAACAGAAGGCCAGAGCGGTGGTAATAAAAAGAAAACCGCCCGGTGGCTTTCTGCAGTTCGTCTCCTGCTTAATTCCCACGAGGTAACAACAGCAGAGGGCCCATCTGGCTCCTCACCAGCCTCGAGTCTTGCATACGCCAAAATGCTAATGACCTATATAGCTCATGCAAAATGCAGCAGAGGTACGACAGAACGGGGGAAACTGTTGGAATAAACCGGAGACACCGTCGCCTCTTGTGAGGGGGTCGGGCGGGGTATTATGTTAGAAGGTGGGGGCAGTTAAAAGCACCTGCTCCGGGAGGGGTAAACTAAATATTGGGAAAAAAGTGAAGGGGACCATTTGTTAAAGCCAACCTTGCGCCATACACAGACGGAAACGGGGTCCCAAAAAATCAAAGAACCTATTAATAAAGCCGGTCGTGATCTGATACACCTCAAAGCATTGACCGCCGACTGTCATAAGATCCATTAGAAGCAAAATAAAAAACATGCTTTGTTTTTTACTACTAAAACAAACGCAGTTTGTTGACATTACCGATGCGTAAAATCATCACTCAAACATTGCACGACGATTTCATTAAAACGTACATAAGCACACATTGCGAAGCGGACCTAAATAGCAGGTTTTTATCCCCGTGATAATTACAGTCCGTATATCCAGCTTAAGGAAAGTCGGTGCTGAAGAGCGTCCGTCCAAAAACCATCAAATATTCTGTATCATCCGCACTCTTGCGCACGGGGATGTAACAAATAATTCTCCTCACCGTGTTACATCACCAAATGATCTTAAAGATCTTCAATGGTCTCTTCGGAAAGAGCAAAAAGCACGTTAGAAACAGAGTCGGAGCAGAGGCTCTTGATGCTGGTTAACGGTCGCTCATCATGTTAAATGGTGTGATGCAGAGCGCGGTCTGACAGAGAGGAGGAGAGAAGCCCGGTTTATCACAGACTGAAGCTCTCCGTCCTGCTCCAGCCTTTCCTACACGGAGGATTGTACTCAGGTGGAAAGAGGAACAGGCGTCTGTCTGCTTACTAAACAAGACGCTGCGGTATTGTTGCTCCACATTTGTGTTTTTGTGCTTGTTTTCTGTTGCATACACCCGTGATACGCTTTATACCCTGTGCAATTACAACGAGTACGTCCACTCACAATTATTGATACATCAATTTACCACCTTTTTTTCTGACCCAAACACAAAAAGCACAGTGCTGTTGTGGAACGCGCACTGGTTCCACACTGTGTAAAGCATGTGTGCACTGACTGTTAATTGAACAATTGCACGTGAAACACATATTTTAAACCTGTAGAAAAGTATTGGTTCATGAGATTGTGTCCAAAAAAAGGAGGTCGACTCCATATGGGCTGTCAGCTGTGCGTTGCGTCCCATCCCCCACGCACGCGCATCTCTCGTGACGCATTGATTTATTGTCGAGCACTGACTTATTTTAAGTTTTCCTATTTTGTTTTATGAAAACTCTTCTAGCGACTCCAAAACAGACTATCTATCTATCATGCATTTTATCCATGCACTTTGCATTACATAATGTTTTGCATGTATTCAGTGGGTGATCTGTCCCCGCGCGCGTTTTAAGGTCACCAGGGTAAGAAATATGTGTTGGGGTTAAATTGAACTTCCTGTTGTGATCCTGTGAGTTTCCCGAACTTAACGCTTGACTTACATTCATATAAATGAATTGAACTTTAAATTATAAGACACCGTTACACACAATCAGCAATTATAAATACCCAGTAACTGATCAGGCACATAAGAACAGCCAGTGCAAGAAAACAATAAAAGTGCAAACGCAAATAATAACTTCTACATTTTTACAGTGTATGTTTATTAAAATGACCCTTCCATTCAAAGACACAGAAATGTCATAAAACATTTTTTGCAGTATTTGACAATTCAGCAACGAAACCTTCCACACAACTCTGAGTCGAGTGACATTTCAGCACAAGGTTAACACTGACTTCCTTTACTAAAACAATCTGATTTATATACAATTCACAACAATGCTGTGACAGGTAACCCGGCGCGCTCCTGTGCACGCTTCCTCAGTTACACAAGCGCGGCGCGTTCATGGTGGCGCGGACTCCCGTGCGTTTGCTTTGGCGACATTTTATTCACCGCGAAATGGGAGATATGTCGTCCAAAGTGCGAATGCCGTCCCCGGAGGAAGCTCTGCCGGGAAGACCGCAGAGTCTGAACGTGTCAGGTACTGTACGGCGTGGTGAATTACTCTCGACTCTCCTCTTAGCTTTTGGCGTTCACATGCTAACGCGGCTATCCAAGTACAGCAGCGGTCAAATAAAACCCCTCGATAGCGCTGTAAAGTTTACAGTGCTCTGAAATATGAATCTGGTAAATGTTTCTGAAGTGAAAGAAGCAGAGAAACGGAGATGTGTGTTAAAGTAAAGCCGTGATCTGCGGTTGAGGAACCTCGGGTTTGCTTTGTTTACGCGGGCTGTGCGCATGCGCAGTGCTGAGACGCGTTTGCACTCATATTGCCGTATAGATGATCGTTTGCAGCCATTATTAAACTCTTATTTACCCGCTTATCAACTTACAGATCCTTATTGATCTAACTAGTGAAATCAACAAACAATGTACAACATTTCTCTGTAGTTTTACTTTCATTATATTTGCAGAGAAAATGAGGCGAAGCAAAATATCTTAAAAAGTTCTTTGTACCGAGTACAACCTCCGACACTCATGGCATAAAATATTAAGAACGGTTCTCCTGAGGCAGGAGTGCAGGGTACCTTATTGGTTCTCTAGACATTTATAGGTAGCACAGCAGAAACCATTGCTCACTATACCCAGCTAACAGGGAACGTTCTGAGAACGTTGGCTAACAGATAATTCCCCACACAGTAACTTGGAAGAAAGCAATCATAAAATGTTAATTTTTTCAGGATGTCTGTCTCTTAAGAGTCCGCAGACTGTTTGACATGCGACTCACACTGACGTTCATGCGATGGCATGCAGCGTGCCCATGCAGGGATCCACCCCTGCAGACTGCAGTCAGCTGATTGTCTTTGCTTGTGTCTCACGGCTTCCCCTAGGCAACGGGGCTCCACCACAGAGCTGGACGGTTGCCAGGTAACACTCTGCATCATTGACACACACGTCTGTGTGTAATGAACTTGGCTGAAGGTTACAGACCTTAGAACAGATGGAAGGGTGAGCTCAGAGCTTGGAGCAGTATGATGACTCTCTGAAAAGCTTCGCAGCTCTTACAAAAAACTTTGTGCCCACTTAGCAAGCTGTTTCAGTCCTTCTTGTTTTGTAACACTGGACTCCATAGCTGTGTTCTTGGAGTGTACTGCATTTTTGAAGTGTGCTCTTTTTTTTTAATGGATATAGAACAAAATGCCCCCATGCAACATGGCGTTAAAATTGTTGTAATGTTGTAGATTGTTGTAATGTAACCGTATAATGTACAGTATACACTGTATATACATATTTATTAAACATATTTATATATATTTGAACAAAACACATTTTAACAAGAACATTTGACTCATCTAATGCCCTTTGGTTTCATATGTTTTACACTGGTTGTTCGTTTGCTGGGCTAAATATCACAAGACAAAGTATTGCATGAACGTGCATGAGAGTTCTGTGTTACCGCCTGTGTTTCATAAGAGTGAGGGTGTGTTTTTTGGGACAGTCCTTCTTTGGCACAGCACCACTGACATGTCCCCAAAAATGGTGTTGTTTTGGCATGCAGTGAATAGACGTGGTGCTGAAGTGGCAGGATAAGACAGATTTGTCTTTGACTTGATTCTGAAGCAGGTGAGATACAGAGAAACTCATAAGCGGTCGAACGAGAGGGACGTTGGAGATGCGGGAAACCCGTGAGATTTGATGACTGACAATTCAGTGTGCTCACATGAGAGCATCTGGAGGGGGGGGGTCTGGACGTGGTGGCAGGAAATGGCAGAGAGGAGAAATTCATCTGAGATTAATTTTGATCAATTTGCTTAAACTACAGCTTTTTGGGGAGGGGGGAACCAGACGGGTAGACGCAGGCTGGAGCAGTGCCAGGGTTTCTCGGGAAAGTTGCCATGCCGAGAGAGTTGGAGCAGAGAGCGAGAGAAAGTTGGCAGGGTTCTATCGCGACTCTCTTTGTGTGTTTGCTCAGCGTTGTGTGAAGGAAATCAGAAATACTCTGAGTGCAGGAGCTCAGCTCAGTGTTACAACACTAAATCTAAAAGAAAAGTCCATCACATTTCACGGCACAAACTGTGAGCTGCTTCTGAATGTTCGGGAAGTATTTTGCTGTACCTGTGTTGTTGGATGGGACTTTTGAAGTTCTGCAGGCGAGGAGGTGAATTCTTGATGACCAAACTTCTTGATGACCAAAGCGTCTTAAAAGTTTTTTTGTCTTTTTTACTGGGGAGTTTGCACTCTTACATTTTAATGAAGACATACTGTTCACTTCCAGTTTTTGTGCTGCTGGAAAGAATGTTTGGAGCTACAAATAATAAGCGGCGATAAAAAAGTTTGTGCTTCAAGAATTATAATTGGACTGTGTAGTTTTGTTTTCAAGTTTTAAACCTCCAGAAAGAGTCAACACCACTATGGACCAAAGTGGGATTTTGATGTTTTGGACAAAGAGGAGGAAGTTAGATGAGTTTAGACCGATCTAAACTAATCCAACACTATAACTACATTACAAGTCTGCATTTCAATGTGTATATTGTCTTGCTTTTTAAGCCAATGAGGGCATGAGGAGATAGATGGAGACTGTTTAGCTTTCCAGTGACATCACAGTCTGCTGTATATTGAGGAATGTTCTACATTTTGTTCAGCAATCATGATTGTCTGGAAAACAAACAAAGGTCTGGATGTCCATCACCAAACCTCAGTAAGTGTTTTTCAAAAGAAGGAATAAGTTTTTGTTGAAGACTGGAACATTAATGAAGACAGGATTGCCCAGTAGCCTTTAATTCATGATTTTTCTTCACTGCAGTAGTTCATATCTTTGAGGGTAACCGTTGTGACATGCTGTCAAACATGTTGTTATTGTTTTATTATAAGAGGATGTGAGGTAAGACATAACTTTCCTCTCATTCTGTGTCTGTTTTTTCTCACCAAACTTTGAGGTTGGTTTGATTATTTCTGGTGTTCTCTGCCTCAAACAGACACACTGGTTGTGCTTGTTTGTAATTCACAGTCTGGCTGCATCGACAGGTTTTCAGTTTGAACTATGAAAAGGGCAAAAACAGTGAAGAGACAGAGAGAGATTCGGTTGATTCTGTGCCAGGAGAGTTTGCCAGATATGTTTTATCAGAAGACAGGTGTCCGTGCCTGATAGAACAGCTGTATTATGATACTTGCTGTTATATTGTGATATTTTGGTTTTTGGAAAAGGCCCCTGAATATTCTGTCAACACTCAAAGGCCTCAAAAGTCTCTTTAGTGAAATTTTAAACAAGCAGCAGTTGAATTTTTAATTATCAGTATCGCAGATTGTTTGTCATTTCTGATTTGCTTTATGGAACAGAACAGTTTTACCCACTAGAGCTGTCAAGTTTTTGAATGTTTTTACATTTAAAGAGTGTTGATAATCATTCATCATTTGTTCACTCTCATGTCATTCCAAACCTGTATGACCACAAAAGAAGATATTTTGAGAAATATCTCAGTTGTTTTGTGTCCATTCAATTGAAGTCAATGGGTGCCACTGTTGTTTGGTTACCAACATCAAAATATCTTCTTTTGTGTTTCTCAAAAGCAAAAAAGTCATACAGGTTTGAAATGACATGAGGGTGAGTGAATGATAGAAAACTTATTAACATCATTAATAAAGAAACATCAATAAAAAGCTTGCTGAGATTACATTTACGGTTCTAAAAAGAAGGTTTTCCTAAAAATCTTTGTTTCATAACCTAAATACGGAAGATTTTGACAGTTTGTCACATTCTTTTCCCAGAGCAAGCAAAACTGCACCTGTTTTTCTAAACAAAGAACTGAGGGAATTAAAGATACGCTGCGTTCTGGGTTCTAGGGTCTTTTGTTTTGCTGTTTTTACCTCTGGTGAGCAAAAGCCTCTATTATCTTCACTCCAAAGACCTGCGCTGACTGCAGGAGTGCAGCCGCAGTCGCCATCTTTGATGTTGACACGTAATTGTAAGATAAAGGAGGACGGAAATCTTTTTACTTTCAAAGAGATCTGCTCGCTCCTTCACGTCTGCGGCCACACGTCTGTCTGTTAGCGCTTCATTAGTGATCCTGTCTTCTTTTATAATGACAGAACAAGATTAGGAGGGTGAAACCCTGCCTGAGAGTCGACGGTTTGGTTGATTGCAGCTTTGTGGCTGTTTTATCAGGAATGATTGTGTAAAATGACACAGGATATATGTGATTATTTATTCATTTGTGTGGTGTACAAATGACACGTCTCTTTTACTCTTTTTATTTGATTCATTAATTGACTAGACTAGCATTTCATTCTACATAAAACTAGGCCAAAAAAATGCAAACTAACCATTTCTAAGATATGATAACTGGGTGCCACTCACAGAATCACACATTAAATGTAGTGAGGTCATGCATGCTGTTGCCCACGGCAACAATATCAAATAAACCAGACAAAGCTCTTTCATTCCACAGCTAAATATGAGGTATTTTAAAACACATTAGTTGTGTAAATAAAGCTTTTTATTTTCTGTGGTTTCTTGTTCTGAATTTTCCTCTCTGTGTCATCTGTCTCTCTGTTACTCTCGAGCCCTCCCCCACTCTCCTTCTGATTGGTCAAATTAACGCTGCAGCCTCCTGTTGTGAATAATTACATCTGATCCAATGAGGATCTCTCTCTCTCACCCTTGCTCACATACTCTATAATAGAAGCAGGAAATAGTGTATCACATCGTGATTGGTGCACAACTGACAAAGATTGTCATGACAACCGTTAAACTGATCCACACTGCGGGGGGTGCGTGTGTCGTCTGTGGAATAGCTCACCCAAAATTCTGTGATCATTCATTTATCCTCGTCTGTGGTCGTGGAACACAAAAGATGTTGGAACGTCTACATGTTTAGTGGAAGTGAATGTGTATATGTGAAATCCACATATATTAACATATGTATATATGTTTATTTGTATAAAATCATCCATGTATGTTCTGCCTAACATCTTTTGTGTCCCACAGAGAAGTTAAAGTGGTGTTTTGTCTGGTCTTGTTGCGCCGATCTGAGCTGCTTCTGTCCTTCATTTCTGTCTTCTGAAAGTGTCAGGCCACCTCTGGACAGTCTGATAGGCAGGGGAATCAGCATCAAATCTGGGGTTTATCCATGTCCTTGGTGGACCACATGTCTGCACTGCTCAGTTCCGCCTGGCCGACCTGTCAGAAATGTTCTGGTCACATATGCGGCTTCTGCAGTGTGACTGTTTCATTTCTCATGGGCCTCACCTTTAGTTGTTCCCTCACTTTCTCTAGGTTTGGTCCTGCAGATAGCTCAGGTTTTTCCTGCTCTGTGGTCGTGGAAGTTCCTCACTGACAAAAGTTACTCGTCAAAGCACATTGTCGTTCATGAGCGCTATAAATAGCTGTACAATCAGACTCAAGGTTTTCTCCTCACATTGAAATTGCTTTACACGTGCTGGCGAATAGCTCAGACACGCTGCTGGGGAGGCTGAAGTGTCTTTGGAAATGTCAGCTGGAAACACTGGGAATTAAATTACAGGAACATGTAATGCAATCCTTGATATCTACCTACTCTAGCTAATGAAATCAGCAGATGAAGGCACAGCTGGACCTTCTTGCAGGATATTACTGTGTGAGAAAGTGCTTCGCTGGCGGATGGAGAGTGGCACGGCGTGTGCAGGCTCTCACACATGAGCAGAAACCTCCTCACAGACCGTTTGATTTTCAGGCACTGAACGGGACGCCTCAGTTGTACATCAAATCAGGGCCCCCAGGTTTTAATTGTACGTTTGGCTTCTTTAGCACTTTCATTTGAAGGTATAGTCAGAGATTAGACTGGGAGTTTTGGAAGTAGGGCCCGTTCTGCCCGTTATTTGGCAAAGGAAAGCAGCTGCCTCTCCCAAGACGTCTTATATTCAGGGTTTCGGCTGCGCCACACAATAGCGAGTAGGAGGATGAGAAGAAAGATGCATCGAACGCTTTCATCTTTAACTTACAATAACGCCACAGTCACAAACTGAAAGTCTCTTGACTTCAAACACTTGCTTTGTTCACCGGTCGTCTTTCAGATTGTATATTTGTGCCGTTAGATGATTTGTTTTCTTGTTTGCTTCGTCTAATGTGCTTTTGGTTCATTTTGAGGGATGTTTTTGTTTTATGAAGTCCTCATTAATATTTTCTTTTACAGCTTGAAATCATTCAGGTTTTCAGGTTTTAAAAGAGGGTTTCATGTTAACACAGCTCTTTGTCTGAAATAAATAGTTGACTGACAGAATAGCTCATGTAAGATTTAGGACAGGCAAAAAGAATCCAATAGACCAAAATATCATAGAGCCAATGAGCAACACCCTAGCAACCGCATCACAACACCCTGGAAACCATCCTGAACACCATAGCATTGTGGCGCCAAGTTTTAAAAAAAATATATATATATTGATATACGTTTATTTTTATTTGTTTTTAATATTATACACTAATATTTAGAACATAGTCAAATAGCAAATAAAATCTCTTCCTTTAAATGACCATTAAATAATTTTGTTCACACTAGCCGCTTTGTGTGAGTTTCTGTGTTTGTTTACCTCCTAAAGCTGGCATGCTAGACAGCAGTCTGTTTATTTCTGATGAGCTCCGTCAACCGTTCCAAGCCTCCAGGGCTGTCCCCTGAGTTGCTGGCCTGAATGAAACCCCCTGACCAGGAGGACACATGACACATGAGTGGTCAGCACATGCCAGACTGCCTGCTGGGAAAACCATCCTTCCCTACACACAACCTCATGCCCTCATCATTCTCTCGCCCGCTCAGCCTGACCGCTCAGCCTTTTGTTGAGGAATTTTCTATTTCCTATAAAACATAATAAATGCTCTGTATGTCTCTCTAACTGTATGGCGGGAATGCATATTTACTTTCGATTAAGTAAAGCTTAATTTCAACATTTACTCTGTCCTCAGATGTGCTGGTACTTTGACTGTGTGCTTGTCAAATGATGTTCTGTGGTGAACCGTCCGGTCGTCCTCTGTGTCTTTAAACGGAGTCTGTTTGTGACGGAGCGTCTGCCGTCTGCGTGAGGCGTCAGATGAGCGCAGAACCTCTACTTCATTAAACAGATGCACTTTACAGCGTAACATAAGAAGCTGAAGTGTTCAGAAAGCGTGCTGGGTCGATGTTAAACGTGATTGTTTTTGGACAGAGCTGCGTGTGAACACGCATCAGCTCGGCCGTGTTTCTCATCTGATCATGTGTTCTGTTGGGCCGAACTGCTGGAGTTCTCAACAGAGCAGAAGATCTCCTGCTTGAGTACGTGGACATCTGGAAACCTATTGACCCACTAATGGCACAACATTAAAGGCATTCTGGATGACATGATCTCCTCTTTAAACACTGTAATGGATGCAGGTCTCATGTCAGCAATGTGATTGTCTTCCATTTCCTCTTCACACGAAGAGACGTTACTCGCCTCCAGACGAGAGTGCTCCTCATATAGACCCAATCTGTGTATCAGTGCAAACCAACACAAACACTGTTTCTAAACAACGGCACTGTGTTTAGATGGTCAGCCCAGCTAACAGGGAACGTTCCCAAAACGTTGGCTAATGTTCTGTAAAAGTTCTCTCAAAGATATTCGAAAAGTTCTTGCAGTAACATTTGTTTTGTTTTGCCTTTTGTCTGATTCTGATGTGTTTGGCAGCGCTGCAGACACGCCGCCGGTATAATCAGCTAAAACAATGAGTTGTAATGACTAAGAGTGTAGCTGCTGCACTCATCGGCTTTTATTCTAAACACAGACGCCGCGTTGCTAACTCCAGACGACACAGGCGTGGATCACAATGCATGCTGGGAAATGATCATAGAGAGCTGTTAAACAGACTGTGTTTTTGTGGCGGATGTGAACATCGTGCGCTGAAAGGTTTTAGTGGTGAATGTACGAGGTCCATCAGCAGCACTTGTGGTCTGTTTTGATGGTCAAATACAAGAGGGTCTGGTTGACCAGTCATAAATTCATCCCACTGTATGACTGGACCTACATAAGAGCCACATATAAAGCACAAAGCAAACATTTGTTTCCATTAAAGCTAATGTATGTTACAAACCAGAGTGTTTGCTTGACCAGTGCTGTGTTTTCTTTAGCGTTAATGTATTGATAATCTTTTTTCAATGGCTGGGGAGAGGCTGACACTGCATGTGTTTGTACTGTCAGTAATGCATTGTTACATTACTGTCAGTAATGCATTGGCCATGCATGACAATTTGCATCTTTGTTTGCAGGACACAGTAGCTTCCCAGCTAACAGAGAATGTTCTCAGAACATTGGCTAATGTTTCCTAACACTTCTCTGAAAGTTATCGAAACAGTTCTTGCAGTGCATTGAAAGTTGTACTGATTACCAAGATGGCCGCCGAGCTGACTGACCTGACCTGAAGGAGGATAACATCCATACACAGGGTGTTACTGGAGAACACAATGATGAAGAGAGGGAGGAACAGGGGCATTAGTGCAGGAATGCGTCTGAATGCATGTGCAGGAGGAAGAAACCTCAAAATAAGGCTCGTTTGAAGTCTTCGCAATTATGCTGTGGCCGACTTTTCCTCTTTTGAAAAGCTCCATCCACAAATGTCAAAATTGGGTCTTATCATCGTACCGTCGACCCTCCATTAGCACAACATTCTCTGTGCTCCTTTCTTTTCAATCTGTCAGTGATTGTTGCGTCTGTAGCGTCTCCTGTCATCAGCACCAATAACTGCATCAGAAACGACAGCATTATACCTTTGGATTGTTTGATATCATGTCTTATGGGGTTCATGGCCTGCTGGTGTTACCTTGAATGAACTGTTTGTCTTGCTCCTCAAATAATTAGATTCACATGAGCATTAAGAGGTAATGTGGTCGGGGCTTTGTGTGTATGTTGGCGCGCTCCTCCTGGTAAATGTATCCAGTTCTTGTAACGTCATAGCAGTACTATAAGCAACAACAAAATGAAAGATTCGAGTAAAAATCACTTTGTGATCAAATATATGAAGTGTGTCTTTTTGGTTAAGCAATTAGACAGGAAATAACTGGTAATATATAGGCAGAGTTACCTGAAAATGTGGAAAAAAACACCCTAGTAATCGCCTAACAATTCCCTAGCAACTGTATAAAAACATGCTAAGAACACCTTAGCAACAGCATAGCAACACCCAGGTGACCATCTCATCAGAAAAGTGGGCGGGGCATAATAAGATATTGATTATCTCAGTTCTGTCTGATTTAAATTCTGTCTCGTTTATTGTTGTGGGTACTATAGAAAATAATGAAGAGAAATAACTCATTTTTTTATTTTAGAGTCTTTGCAAAAGATCTCAGTCTTGGTTGTAATAAACGAAGGCCTGCTGGTGGACATCAGTCTATCATTTGTGGTTTTGGGATTCAGTGGAGGTGTAATGTCTCTCAGAGCACTGACTCTGTGTCCAAATGTCTCGTGATGTTTGACCTCACTCTCATTTCCTATCATAGCTTCTGCCAAGTAATCAATGCAGTACAATCCTGCAGGGTCTAATCTGTGTGAATGCTTGATGTCTACAGATTGTGATACTTTAAACTGTGTAATTAGCTAGCCATATCACAAAATAAAAATAAGGTTTGTTTGAATGTGTTTAGATGCAGCGTAAGTGTGTGTGTGTGTAATTTAAGATGCTCCGGCATGTTTTGTTTTTTAATTGATGTCACTCTGCATGTCAATGGATAATTCTCCAGCAGTCAATTCGTTTATAGCAGTGGAACATGTTCTCAGAACACTCAAAGTGATCAAAAACGTTCTTGCAGTAACATTAGTAGAACGTTTTTAACATTCCATACAGTTTCTGGAACATTCAAAATAAAATTTTTAGCGTTTTTGTTACCAGATGGAAACGTTAGGGAAACATTTTTACAACCACAGGCTTGTGTGTGAGCACACACATATTACAAAGAAGGTCTGAAGGTGACTGGCTCCACTGAGGGGTCTTCAGCAGAGTACAATTAACCTCCCACTGCGAACCTGCTTGAAGCTCTTTTCTAAGAAATAACTGAACGAGTGATAACAGTGTGTGTGTGTGTGTGTGTGTGTGTGTGAATTAGAAGCCTCAAGGTGTATTAAACCCACACTAAAATAAGTGTCTTATTTTGAGGTTTACCTCATCTCTCGCCCTGGTGTGCCTTTGCTTTCTGTCTGAAGATGCAGTAACCTTGAGAAGAATCTTAGGTAGCCAAACTCATTTCATCTCATTTTTCTTAGCGTTTACCTGCTGTTTGTGTTCACCATTACAGGTCTCTGTCGCTCTCAGATCATAATGGCTGTTTCCTGCATCAAGACACTCTCTCTTCACTAAGATAATTGCTATTATGGCTCACAATAGTCGTAATGGTGCAAGCGCTCGCCTGCAGCTGATGATGGTCGCTGGGGCTGTGATTAAAAAGAAAGGAGGCTGCTCCAGTCGCCTCACATGGCCATTCATCACTGTCACTCTGACCAGAGGCAGTCGAGGGGGGTGGAGGGGTTCGAGAGAGCTTGCAATGGGGGAGGGGTGATGAGACAGGAGCTGCCCGAGTCCCTGAGCCCGTCGTCTGGCTGCTTGTGCACTCTGACTCCCCGGCCCCTTGGTTGGGCCTGCTGATCAGGCACAGAAAAGAGGTGCGCGGCTGAGATAGCATATCGACTTACGCACACAGTGCTTTTAGCATAAGATCCCGCCTTCCTTTCAGAGTGATCGCCAAAGCCACGCCTCCTCCAATAGTGCCTGGAGGTGTGCAGGTACATAGTTTGACAGGCAAGTAGGCATCGCATTTTAAAAAATGTAGTAGTTTATGCTACTACTGTATTTATTTTGCTGACGTCCATTTTTTAATGAAACCTTTGACATCCAAAGCTTGCGTGAGAATAATTTGTTTTGTCTGTTTTTGTTTGTCAAGAATAATATAATTGGGGCGGTAATGGCAAAAAGATCATTTTCTTAGGTTTGAGTCAATGTTTTTTCCCTTGATCCTAATGAAACTCTGGGCGTGACTTAAAACCGTCACTCTATATATCAATGAATTTTAATGATGTGGGAGGGGCAAATCAAAAGACCGGTATGGCTATAGAATACCGTAGCACATACTTCACTGGATTTGGGTGGATGGGAGGCGGGTGTATCCCAACACACCCCTCCTCCGCCCCTCCTGGGCTGAGATAGATTTGATTTGTGAATATTCGGTCTTGACTCATTGTCTTAGGCTGCTGAAATTTACATTTAGATTGTTTGTGTGACTGTGAGGGGTGTCCGACCGTTAATGAACATGTTTGTGTTGTTTCAGAAGGGCGGCAGTTACGGCTGTGTGTTCAGATGATGACAGCGCAGGGATGTGGTCGGCGCGCATTAAATACAGCAGAGAGAAAACCTCGCTACGGTTGTTCATTTTCTCACCAGTGGGCTTTGAGTCGTCTTTCCTCTCAGATCTCTGCCGGTCTCCTGGTTAGATATAAAGAGGTTCAGAAACACACCTGCAGCTTAAATGATTGTGGTATCAGGCTGCAACATAACAACATTAGTGTATAATTATAATAATTTCTGAATGCACTGTACAGGTTACAAATGTAGAGTGAAGACTTAACCTTTTATAACGACGACTAGCACAGCCTTCCAAAAACAGCTGGTGACTGATCAGAGGTGTCGTGGCTCTCTGACAGCTTGTAGAAAATAACGAAGGAAGTTGACCATCTTTTGACCTTGTTGGATGAACTTTTAATCTTCTCGTTGTCTTTTGTCCACCTGACCTTGTTCGTGGTGCACCTAAAATAAGACGCACAGAATCCCAACAATAACCCAAACTTGAGTGTGATAGTGGATCTCTGCCCCCCCATGAGCGTGTCTACAGTGAGGTGTGGGGTCTACCGGAGCTTTGAGAAAGTGCATCATGAAGTCCAGCTGACATTGTGTTGATTTATAAGAACTTTCTCTTCCTTGTGTGTTCCGCAGCTAAACACCATGTGAATGGTAACAGAACAGTGCCTCCGTTCCCAGAGGGACTGCAGATGGTCTTATTTGGTAAGTGATCCAGGCTGAGAGATGTGTGTGTGTGTGTGTGTGTGTGGGTGTGTGTGTGTGTGTGTGTTGGGGGGGGGTAGTTCCAGCTATGACGACTAGCAGTGAAAAGTAATTACCCCCCATCAAATCCAATACATGCAAAACCAAAACTGAGAAAGGAATGAGAAAAATTAAGGGGAGGGGGGTTGGGTTCGATTAATTGCAGAAGCACGATTAGGATCTCTTTAATAAATGCATTTGTTCAGCCTCTTTTCTTCTTTATTTAGGCGTCAAACTGTGTAATTCATCCCGACAGACAGAAATAAAATGTGTTCTGTTGAACACATTGTGTACAATATACAATCATATTCAACAATTACAAACCACAGACAAACTCACACGTTTGACCTCATGAAATCGCTCCTGTCTGACACACATACTGTAGCGTAACTCTGTTATACACTTCTAAAAATTAAGGTTCTTGAAATCATACAGACAAAAATGGTTCTACTATGACATCATGAAGCACCATTTTTGTTCAAATGTAGTCCTGGCAGCTGTGCTGATGTAATTAAACTCTAGATTTCAGATTCTCTGTCGCCTTATGCTCGCGTCTCCATGGCAGCTTGTAAATCAGAGAAATGTGCTCAAGCAGTCGGTGGAGAACGTATTGTTTTTTACAATTGAATTATTCTCCACCCGTGGGATGCAGTGGTGGTAGATAACAATACACTAGTTATCCTCTAATGTATTTTTACTGTTCTAGAGGGGAAAGTATTATTTGGTAATAAATGCTTACAGTGGATGTTTAATGGTGGCTGATATATTTTTATTGGTTCTGGATAAATGTGTGATGAAGGAACGCTTTAGTTTTATGGGACTTTAAATTCATAGATAAAACACAAAGCGTTGAATTTAAGTGGCTGGTTTAATATACGTGCGCACACAGCACACACACACACAGCAAAAAGAGAAAGTATTTCATGAGAAAAGCTGGTAAATATTAATCTAGTATTATTTAGTTGTGAATAATAAATGCATATTTTCATTTTAATGACAGGTAAAAAAAAATTGAGAGGTATGTGTATATGTATGTTTTGTATGTATGTATATATGTATGTTTTGTATATATATGTATATGTATGTTTTGTATGTATGTTTATATGTATGTTGTGACAGGTATGGGCTGTTTCTGGGGAGCGGAGAGAAAGTTCTGGACACAGAAATGTGTTTACTCCACACAAGTGGGTTACTCTGGCGGTTACACTCCAAACCCTACATATGAAGAAGTGTGCACAGGTAAAACATGATTCACCTGCAAACTGAAGTTCAGTCAGGAAACATGCAACGCTCTCCATTTGTATCTGCGGAGCTGCTCCTGCCACATGAAAATTATATGTGTTATTATAGCTCCAGGTTGACCAAGTTCAAATGTTGTCCATAGACATTAAATAGCATGACATGCAGCCCATTCATTTGTATTACTTTTTATTTAATTTATTGCAACAGACTAAAGGAAACCTTTGAAATCAGCAGGTAAGGTAGCAAGGCAGCTCAGTTGGCAGTTGACGAGGCAGTTGACTTCCGTCTGAAGGAGCGTGACAGGTTTAATCTGTGATGTCAGAGCTCTTCCTGTGTATCTCTGAAGAGTCAGATCAGTCATAATGATTTGTGAAATTGTTCTGATGGTCTCTCACACTGTGTTACGCTTCACTGTTTTCTGCTCTGATGGTTTGGAGAACACATGCACATGCACACACGCATCACCTCACTGCAGGTGTTTGCATGTGAATTCTGTCCTTGTCTTACACTGTACATTTTCAGGCTGCTGTACAGCAGTTCTGTGGTGCTGATATACAGTGCGGTGTGTGCAGGAGCTCTCCACTGCTAGAAATAAATAATAAATACAAGCGCTGACGTGGTTACCAGCACAGTGGTTATCACCTAGCTAACAGGGAATGTTCTCAGAATGTTTGTTAACATTCTTTAAGAGTTCTCAGATTTATAAAAAAATGTTCTTGCAGCAACATTAGTAGAAACAGTACTACAAACATTACCTATTAAAACATTAGAAAAACCTTCTTATAACCTAAAATTGTTAGCAGGTTCCTGTACCTTTGCTTAGAATAAGTATAATAGAATAAGAATAATCTTTTCTGTGAATGACTGTCAGTCTCAAAGATTTCAGCGTCTGAAGCAGCACAGACTGCCAGCGGGAGGGTGCGAGAAATACACCAGAAAAAATGAGAGCTGAGAAACAGAATTTGAGCTGAAGTATGAAAGAAATAGAGGCAGGAGATCAAAGAGAGAATGATGATGGAAAGAAAGCTAAGCAGAGGAAGAGAAGTGAAGAGACGAGTGTGACAGCAGGTTTAGTGAGTTCATTACTCTCACATAAGGCAACATGAATACCACAGTTAAAAATGATACAGCTGCACTCATACGTCCATTAGAGGCTGTTGTCTTACCACTGCATGTAAATACATCTGCATCAAATACTGACAAAGGTCCCCATGAGTGCAGGAAGTTTGCTGTTTTTTTCTGCTTTCAGTCAGTTGATGCAGTTCATGTGTGTTTCAGTTCTGCAGGAAAATAATCTTTCCACAATTTATGGATTTGATGATGAATACATTACAGATGACTAGACGGAACATGTATCAGTAACTGTAACACCAAATGTGGTCTTGCAAACTGTGACACTGAATTTAAGAAATGTGTGTGCGGGCAACGGCGCATCTTTGTTCCCCATAATCCAGCTCTGATCATGTTACTAGTCCTCTGCTGTCTCGCCTGGTAATAGAAATAACCTCACAGGTTAGTCCTTTATTACTTGTTTAATATGAAAGCAGTGTAGATTTACTGGGGTTAATGTAGAGGGAGGTCATAAGAATCAAGCAGAGATTATGAAGTTCTTGGGTAATAAATGAATGACAGAACATATGACATTAGGGCCTCGCTTTCCAGTTTTGGGGTTCAAGTTCAATTTTAGGTTGAAAGAACGTTTCCCACTTTTTTCCCTTTCTCTGGAGTTTAGCAAGCCTGCAGTTATTTTTTCATTTGTAGAAAAGCAGCCAGCTGAGGCTGTAATTGCAGGTGCATCGACTGCCCTCATGCTCTTATGACAGGGTCAAAAGACATACTGTAAAATTAATCTATACCGAAAACTGACCTCCCCCTGGAGACCACCCATGATGACCTCACTGGAATGAGAACTCACCGCGGTTAATCTTGTGTGTGTGTGTGTGTGTGTGTGTGTGTGATGATTCTTCATCTGTGATGTTTTCATGCTCAGCTTCTCTATCTTACACAGGTAAGACTGGACACACAGAGGTGGTGCGCGTGGTGTACGAGCCAGAGAAAATCAGCTTTCCTCAGTTGCTCAAGATATTCTGGGAAAATCACGATCCCACGCAAGGTTTTCCCATCACAAAAACACAATTCCAGACAAAAGCATGTGCCAAAGCTATTTAGTTGTCCCAGTTCTATTCATCTGTTCACCCTCAGAATAATTCACACTCATCCTCTCATGCTTAGTTGTTTGTCGAGTTATTTTCAATAAAATTTTCAATATCAATTTTCAAAAAGGGGGTGTCAAATCTTCCAAAAAAAGCCATTTTTGAGCTCGACAGCCTTTCTTAAAGTTGACGCAGCGCTGCTTTTTCTCCAACAGGAATGCGGCAGGGCAACGACGTCGGTACGACCTATCGATCGAGCATCTACACATACACTCGGGAACAGCTCGACCAGGCGCTGCGCTCAAAAGAAGAATATCAGAAGGTATCAACATCACATAAAATGAGGCAAAAAAGACACCTGCAGTGTGGATATGATGCTGTATGGTGTCCAAGAAGCTTTTAGCTAAACTGCTTCTCTTGTGATTGTGATTGTGTTGTTTAGACACGTGCAGACTCACGCATGACCTCTGCTGGTCATTCTGTCTCGCGGTTCCTGTCTGATCTGACGGTTCATCCCTGTACTGTATCTCACTTACTCGCTCCATCCTCCATTGTCTGCTCTCTCTCTCTCTCCACCCACTCCATCGAGCCATCTGCGCTTCGGCAGGCCCTGTCTCCATGGCAACAGGGAGGCCATGCTGCCTCCTATTGGCCCGAGAGGCTGCTGGGGGTCAAAGGTCATTTGTAGAGTGCCACCTCGCTGGTGTTCCAATCAGCTGTTGACCTTGAGCCACAATATAAAGAGTGTCTGGAGGCAAAGGGTTAATAAACCTGCTCTGACTGGCAGCTGCCTCATTCTGAGTGAGGGACAGGAGAGGTTTGGGGGGGGGTTTGCTCGGGGGACGGTGGGTTGGGTGTCCGTCTGTGTTGCATAAGAGAAGATTTGATGTCACCATTGATCTTGTCAAAGAGAGTTAAATGAGGAGTGAGTGTGTTTCAGCACTATAATGCTTGTTTTTAAGGGGGGGATGCTGAATTTGAGGGCTGTCTGCGTTGGCACAACAGTACCTGGTTTTGGTTACCACTTGCTAATGCAAAAATGTATTCTAAAGTTTAGCTCTTGATGAGATGTTGTCCAGGAATGTTAGCGTCTCATCTTGTTCCACCTCATTTAAAAAAATAATTTAGATGTGCAATATTGACACACTGGAAACCAAAAAAAGTAGATAAAACTGAACTAAAAATAAATAAACATTCTTTCGACTGGACTCGAGTTTGTCAGCCATTTTAAATTCCACAAAATACGATCGACCAAGAGACCTACAAGCAGAAGATATAAGAGTCCAGCAGGTAAAAGAAGCTGAAAAGTAAGGAAATAGTAAGTTATGGAGTTGGTTTTTGTCTTAGATTTTTATTTTTGGATTCACACATTTTTTAAAATTTTTGTCAGCTTCTAAACAAAATCCAAAAATAGCATGTCAAAAATCTCGAACAAGTGGTTTATGAAACAGTAAATTTCTACTTGAAATGTCAAATACTGAAAATATTTTGTGGCTGAATATACAGGTGCTTGAGGCAAATCTATATCCCAGAAGGAGAGAGAGACTTGTGTGAAATCTCTGGTTTAAATGAGATAGCGAGGCAAACGTTTGGAATATTGCTAATTTAACCGTTAGTTGCTAGGCAACCATACATCCCATCCATGCCATAATCACACAGAATGCAATTAGCTGCAGACCCTTCATGCATGCAGGGTTTGGCGAGAAATACACATTTCCAACAGGAAACATTGTAGCCACGAAATAATTCCACGGTTATGTCTGTTTGTTTTATCATCCGTTTCATTGTAGCGTATTATAGCTACAAATTGTGAACATTTCGCAGATGTGTAATAGAAGCCACACGGAGGCGCTGTGTTCTGTTCACAGGGGGTATTAATCCATCCACCACCACCCCAAACTGTGATTCATGGATTCACCAGGCTGATGATGTCATTATATATTGTTGTCCAGGGGTTTGTGCGGATAACACTGTGGTCAGAAAATAAAATAAAGAGAGAGATCGAGTTCAGAGTTCAGTAGACCAGTAAAAAATAAATCCAGTGTGAAAGATGAACAAAGGCGATCAAATGAGCATTACTTCTAGATCTTTTTTACCTGTGTGAGGTGTCAAACCTGAGTGACACTAGTCCCCTTACAGAGTGTGTGTGTGTGTGACTGCAGGCCATGCATGGACTAACTGGCTTTTTCCCCGGTCGCTCTGTGAACACTCCCGTTACTTCCTGTCCAGTTTGCCAGGCCGGCACAAGTCTTTCTCTGCCCCACGTGTGGCAGTTTCTAAATGCAGACTTGATGGTCGCTGCTCCCAATGTACCCGAGCAGTTGGTTTAACAAACACGGCCCTGCCAGCCATCTGCTGGCCAAATCTGTCTTCAGATTGTTTTAGTGAAAAACGGAAGATTTTTTGCAGCTCTCGCAGCCTCCAGCGTTTCTCTCTGTGTGCTGTCTTCTCTTCAGCTGGCCTTTCAGAAAGACTGTCATCTGTTTTGTTCTGTTGTTCTCTCGTTTGATTCCTCGTCTTGTTCTTTTTGCTGCTCATTTTGTTTATTTTTCTCATCTCTCTTATATTCTCATTCTCAGCTCATTTTGTCCTGTCTGTTATTTTCCATTTTGTCATCTCTTCTCATTAAATGTCTTCTTAAAACTGCTGTTCTCAGATCAGATGCTCTGTGACCGCTGAACGCATTTCCTCCTCTGCTCCTTCCATCATCAGCAGACCATCCAGGTTTTATTTTAAGTGACGATATCCACATGAGACCTCAACAAATGCTCCAGAACAGGTTTTTGGCACCTGCATGCAGATAGCCCTGAACATCATTATGAACAGAAGCAAAACGTTGCCAGAACGTAAATAAAGCCACTTTCTTCCCCAGCCATTAGATCAGTGCCAGCAGATACAGTCTGAAACACACAGACCGGCTCACAAGATTCTGCAGATATTACACTTTAACCACTGACTCCAGACTGTCGGCTTGAACCAGGAGTTCATATGTGAAGTTTTGTGTTCGTCACTTTTAATCGATTTAAACTCTGCCTGTAATATTCCTCTCATTTAAATTAGCGCTGACTTTTCACACCTGGTGTATTTTTTCTTCCTGCCCTTTAGTTTTACAGATGGAACTTTTGTGAACCCCTGTTGCCTTTGACGATCATACAAGCTGTAAACCGTTTTTTGATTTCTTTGTGAAATTGATGCAGAACTGAAATAACGTTCGGAAGGTTGGAGTTTAAATTGTCATTTTCTTTTCGAACTGAACTGAAATGTCACATGTGGTCAGGGGTGACATCATCCATCACAGAGTCAAGCTAAAGGGCTTTGAACTACACAAGCTGTGTGTGAGGTCATTCAAATCTGGCCTGGTGTGTTTGTGTCTGGAGATGAAGCGCAGATCGGGTTTGTCTAGTCTCTTTGTTTTGGAGGACTCCAGGTCCCTGTAGGCTAGCGACCCCCTTTCTGTAGCCGTGTGACTTGAGCATCACTCATGGGTGGGACGAACCGCAGGGTTCCTGGAGGCAGAGTGACCCCTGACCCCTGGAATAATGAAGATCTGATTGAATAAATGAATGAATAAAAGACAGAAGCTCAGAGTAAAGAGAAGACCTCATCTGCTCAGTGTCTCTCTGAGCTGATGAGCTGCTCCTGCGTGTCTGCTGTTTAAAGTAGATATACATGCTTCCACATTCTCAAAGAGGTAAATCATTTTTTGCAGCAGACTCATTTGAATGAACGTCTCGACATCAAAACAAGTAATGAACAGCTAAGACAGCAGATCAGAGACCCTCAGCGAGAGCAAGAATTCAGGTTTAATTGTGGGCAGGAGTCTAAAAACAAAAGTGTTATAAGAGTAAACCTGCTACATTACTCTGCTGTTTATTTATTTAGCCCCAGACCATTTAAATCAAAGAACCGGACCTTGTTTACATTTCCTGTGCTCGTCTCATTAAAAACTACTTCAAGGATTTAAATATTGTGTTCGCGAGCTGATTTGAATGTTGTTCTTCACTTCACAACCGCATAGCGCTCAGTAAATTCTCCACAGGCAAGGGGAACAGGTGAACAATAGCACAAATAAACCTGTGATCCCAAACCACCTATCCACACTAAATACCCAGCTAACAATTTTAGGTTGTAAGAATGTTTCCTTTAAGTAACAAAAACATTTAAAAAATGTTATTTGGAATGTTCAAAACATCCAGTTTTTTTAGATTAACGTTATTGTTCAGTTTCAAGAACATCATTTAAATATTTTTTTAAATTCTGTAATGTTTTTAAAACGTTCTACTAACTACTTAAGAATCACACTTTTGATATATGATATATAATGTTTTACTAAAAGTTCTACTAATGCAAGAACTTTTCAATAACTTTGGGAGAACTTTGATGGAACTTTTAGAGAATGTCGGCCTGCAACGTTCTGAGAATGTTCCCTGTTAGCTGGGCTAGTATGTGAACTCAGGATTAGTGCATCCCAGTTCATAATATGCTGAAAATATTGTGCCTGATGTATGAACGAATATGTTGATTTTAGCAGATTTTTAAAGCATGTGCTTTTGTGAATAATTTTAGCCTAAAGTTGTCCATATGCTTGTACAACAAAAATGCAAACTGAAGCGAAATATCTTGACACTGTGAGGTGAGCAGTAGAAGTGAACGCTGTGTTCTCCTTGGGTTTAAGTAAATGATGTCTGTTGTGTCATTGGAGGGCTCATCAATCTCCAATTACTCCTGACACGCCCACGTTTTGTCTGCACCAATCAGAGAGATCGAGTAATGATCGTCAGCAGGTGTAGATTATAAAGCCTGTGTTCTGAGTCGTGTGGGCAGAGCAAGTCATGCTGTCAGGCTGTTTGCCAACAGCTGGCTGCCATTTCTCCTCTTTGTTGTTGGTAGTTTAGCATGTAGTTTAGCATGTAGTTTAGCATGTAGTTTAGCATGTAGTTTAGCATGTAGTTTAGCATGTAGTTTAGCATGTAGTTTAGCATGTAGTTTAGCATGTAGTCTTATTGAGACTGTGAGCAGAAATCCAAGCAAGATTCAAGATACATTTATTCATTTAGCAGTTGCTTTTATCCAAAGTGACTTACAAAAGACAAGAGCAGTTAAACATTTTGCCCTAAAAGCCAACAAGCCAAGTCTACAAAGCTACATTTACAAGCATATTGTGTTCTGCTACTAGGGACAAGATGAACAGAAAGTGTTTGACAATGTTGTCATCCATCAATGATTCTTTGACTGCTTTATAAACCTCGTTTTGTGCAGGAATAAATATAAAAGAGTTCAAATGGGGGGAAAAATGAAATTAGGAGCACATCACTGGAAGTACACTGTCTGCTTTGAGTCTATAACTATCATCCAGCAACTAAAAAATGAAATTGATATTTCATTATTTCATTTTCAGTGTTTGGCCACGCCCTCATGATAGCACAAAACAATGCAATGCTGCTTAACAGTGTGTCTCCATGGCAACTCTTCCGTGTAGCTGCACGTGTGTTTGAGTGGGAGTTGGTATGTGGGTGGGTGGAGTCACACCAGAATGCGTCTGGCTGCAGTTCCTCTGACCCGTGTCAGTTTGTCCGGCTGCCTCTTTCCCTGCTGAGAGCTGCAGCTGCAGTTCTCGTGCTGTTATTCAGCTGGTGTGAAGGCTTCGCTCGGCCATGTCAGAAGAGTTGCTAATCTAGCAAATTCGTTTACAAACAATTTACATATAGTACAACACACATAAAATAATGTAAACCAATCTAAAGACAATCACACATTGTTTGTTGAACTAGAACCCTTTCTGACACATGCAGCACACATGCAGCACGCTTTCTGGCAGGTCTTGATTTTAAAATGGAAGTTTTCTGCAGGGGATAAATTTTGGCATCTGGTGAAAGCAGGCACAGTTTTCACATTCCTGTCTGTTGAACCCGTGATCATCTGTTTTCACTGGCTGAACTCCCTGAGGATCTTTAGGGCACCTGATGGATGGATGTCCAGGTTGAACTGGGAGTTTATAAAACTATAGTGAGAGAGAGAGAGATGATATGTCTGTACCGAGCTTCTGTCTGCCGCAGCTGCTCCGAACAGGTGCATAACTGACTCCTGCCAGATGGGCAGCAAAATGTGATAGTCAGCAGGTTCCTTCACACAACTGCCCTGTCTGAAAAACACTTTTTCAGACACAGGGAAAGAGGTTAGAGAATGAGTTTGCATGCTCTGTTTTTTAAAAGCTTTTTACAAAAGACAACTACAGTGTAAGCCAGTACTGTGTTGATTGTGCCTGATAAGTGTCAACACTGGCACTGTCAGAGGTCAGAGGTCATTAACATATAGAACCCTAAATGAAACGCTAGCTGAAACATCCAGCTGAGGGTCACCGAGAGGTCACGCATGTTTTTGATGCAGGAAACCTCGATCAGCATGATACAGGTGTAGAATATGGACTGTGTTCATCATATGTGCTCTTCTTCTGACAGCTGCTGACTGAAGAGGGTTTTGGAAGCATCACTACAGAAATCACAATGACCAAAGAGTTCTACTATGCTGAAGAATATCACCAGCAGTACCTCAGCAAGAACCCCAACGGCTACTGCGGACTGGGCGGGACCGGAGTCTCCTGTCCAATAGGGCTTAAGAATAAAAATTAATACTGTCTTGTGATTGGATACATGTATTTCATCTTGCCTTAAATGAAACCGTTTCGTTTCATATTACTACAATACCCACCCAGCTAACAGAGAACGTTGTTAGAATGTTGGCTAACGTTCTCTAAAAGTAGTCTCAAAGTTATCAAAGGTTCTTGCAGTAACATTAGTGAAACATTTTTCTAACGTTGTATACATATATCAAAAACGTTACTAAATAGTTAATAGTTAACATTTTTGTTGCTTAATGGAAACGTTACTAAAATCTACAATTGTTAGCCAGGCGAGCCTTTAGGTCATTGTCAGATTTGAATATAACTAATCTTACAGCTGGACAGTTAACAGTGTCAGATGATAAGAGCGCCATCTTCTGGTAAAACAGTAAAATTACATTTCCGGTCAGCGTCAGTAAAAACGGGTTGCATTGAATTCTTCGTCATTGGTTTATTTACATAACAGTGACGTCACGTTTCAAAGGTTTAAATTTAGCATTGTGTAATAATGATCGTGTCTCCATTGAGGTATTTTTATCTTTTCTTTCCCTTACAGGAATATAAATAAACAGCCTGATTATTGATCATATATTGATGAATCTCGTCTATAAACATCTTTATAGAACAACTTTTTAGAAACAACTTTTATTGTAGTTTGAGGCCTTTTAATTAAACGACTCCATAAACAAACGTTAATATTATCTTAACATACATAATGTGCACGGCCCACGTGGAGCTTTAATATGAACGTCATCAGATCACACCAGACGTTTAAACCAGATTCTTTTAATACTAACAAAAATCATCTCAGCTACTTCTACAATGCTACCATGAATATTTGTACAAAAATGCAGTAAAAATAGTATTATAATAATATTCTTAATAGTATTATGATTATAATATATACAGATATGTGTCCATCGGCAGGCAGGATGTACATGTTTATGACAAGAACACAGATGATCTTGCACCAGTATACAAACACAAACACTGTTTCCAAACACCATTGGCACAAACTCCAGAATCAAGACTTTAAGAACAGAGATAATGTCTTCAGAAGTCAAAAATACACTTGCTGAATGATACTGTTTGTTCTTGTGCAATGTACAACAATAAAGAAATGACATGATGGGATGACTAGAATACAGGGAACATCTGATTTGTGCTGAATCGAATAAGGTCCGAGGTTGCAGCAACATAATCACTCTGTGTGAAAACCGCAGCTTGTGATGTCATAGAGCAGTAAAATACTCTGTTCCCACAACAGTGCAGTCATTGCTTCAGTGTGAACACAGAGTTAGGATGCGTTGCTTCATTCGTTCAGACTGAAGGACACAAAGTTTTGAGAAAATAAAAATAACAGATGATGAACTGACACTGTGGCGACCCTTAACACGCCATTAACACTGAACAACAACACGCCTGATGGCCTCTTTAAATTGACAAAACCAATACACTCATATATTAAAACACCACAGAAATGACATCACAGTGTTGATGTATTGTCTGGGATGGGATTCGTTTATACTTATTTATAGTCTTGGAAGAAGTTAAATGAATAAATCATAACATTTTTACTGTATGTATGCATGCATGACATCTGTTTACTAAGTCTGACGCATGTTTTGGCGTGTCGTCTGACTACATAGGTCGTGTGTTGTGTCTCAGATCTGCATCTACAGATTTAATAGATCAGACAGAGACACGTTCTTTAGTAACGTGTACTGTACTGTAGCTACATAAATCTGTTGTGTTTAATTAGATAATCCGTAAATAAATTAGTCACACCAGTAAATGGTTGGCGGAATAAGAAAGTTGAATCACTCGTATACACTTACAGCTCCTGGAAGATCAGTCTTATTAAACGCTGGTACTCACAACATCATGCTTGTTTTCTCATACATGATTATAAATGACGTCTCAGAAACTACGAGCAAACCTAATTGGACGGATGGCTCAAAACTATGTTAACTCTATAAAGCATTCATGCATATACATGACACCACATTGATATAATCTGGAGTTCTTTTGTCGTTTTCAGTTTCCATGGAAATAGAGGCTTGACTCAAAAGGAAACAATTACACATATCAGGAAATAAAAACAAAGTAAATACAGTTTGCTACCAGAAGATTACCTGGAGTAACCTGGTAAAAGTTACTGTGGTTAACTGCGCCCATTGCTAAGCGACAGTTAACCATTTAACTTCTTGTGTTTAAAACTACTAGTGTTCTAGAGAAATTGGTTGGACATGATAGATTTCTACGGGTAAAACTGCCACATGCAGAGCTGGTGTTTAGCCACATGTAGTGGCTAGCATGCCTTTATAATAAATGTCCTAATAATGACTTAACTGAGTACAAATATTACACAGTTGTGGTTCAAATGGCCAGCTATCAGCCAATAGACACATCTGATACTATTACGTGTCACAGTCCAGGAGCCAATCAGAGAAGTGGGTGAGAGCAGGAATGGGTACACGATGCCTCTAACTGGTGACTGGATGATATTACGACAGTGTTAAAACGAGAAAAGTGTACAGATAGCAGCCAAATTTGACAGCACTGACAACATAAAAAACTGTGTGACACATTGGTATTGTATACATGGAAGAATTGTATACATGTGTGTGCTGAATGACAAACACCAGGAGTCCCTCAGACCTGTTAGCATGTTTAACAAGGTTCTTGCAGCGTGGCAGAGTTCCTGGAAACAGGGAGGGTTCAGTTCCTCGTGTGTTAAGAGTTCAAAGGGAGACAGGCAGGTCTGGGCGTCGGGTCTGGATGATTTTTGGTTTCGGGTTGTTCTTTGGTCCCTTCTCTTCAACCATGTCGGTGTCGCAGACGTGGACCACCACACTGGGCGTTGATTCTGTGCCTGCGTGAAGCTCAAACTTCTCACCTGCACGTACAGAAGAGTATTGTTTTGCTATAATATTATCTAAGAAGAGTCATTGCAGCTTTGTAGGCAGGAAAACATTATGATCCATAACTTTATAAGTGTTTCATTATTAAGCTCAAAAGTAGACCTTTACAGTTGTGCCAGCTGGTCACACGCAGAGCACACGCAACGCATCGAGAGACGCACGAGAAAGACGGAGGGGGAACGTGCATGTCCGTGGATAAACCAGCTGGATTTTTTGTGCAGGTTTAGTGGGCCGGCACGAGGAAGCAACAGGGTATTGTTGAAATTGCGACATAAAATTATGCATTTTGCCACGAAAGAGGGGCAAAATGCTTCCCTTGATCCTTTCAAAGCCCTCCTCTCCCAAAAAACACCAGAGACAATGTATGCATTCCTTAGCAACCGTGCAAAAATAAGCTTGAGAAGCAGAACTCATTTATTCACTCTGTTACATAAATAATAATGTATTAAAGGATTAGAGCTGTGCTTAAACATCCCACACAGCTATCTAGAGACAGACAGAGAGAGCTTTAAAAATCATCAGGATGTTTGCAGGCGATTTGAAATTGATCCCATGAGGGCTGATCATGGGCTGAACTTACACTGTCAGCTAAACATAGACCAAACAAACAGTGGGTGACATGTTATATTGACCTGCTTTTATAAGTGATGTACTGCCTACAAGATCATTGAATGAATTCTCGGTATAGTATCAAAAATAAACTCCCTGTGAGATTATGACACCCCTGCTTCTGATTGGTTTATACACTGGGGGTGCTACTACCTGACTGGTACAAGCTGGTACTAACTAACAGTTAGTTAGTTAGGAGGAGACACGTGAGATTAAAGAGAACTGATTCTGAAGTTTAAAAAATAAGGGAGGAGACGTGCAGTGAGCAAAAATCTCTACAGCATCTAGAGAGCAGACAATGATGACACAGATTTTAGCATCGAGAGTTTGAAGTGGTGAGCTGTAACTGACCTGGACCAAGCCTGGCAACTGCGTACAGCAGGTCATAGTTAATAACAGGTGTGGCTTCATCGATCTGTTGCCAGCCGACGGGAGGCGAGCCAGGAGGAGAGATGAGGAACTGTTTGGAAGGCTGAGGAGGTGCCAGGTGCAAATTGTCTCCTTCTGATGCTGGATTCTGCACCTGAAAGTCAAAGCATGGAGGTGTTAGTTTACTCAGGATTCATATCTGTCCACCTGGATGATCTCACTGCCAGAGATCTCACCTTGAATTAACCACATCAACGCCCCTAACAGGGAACATTCTCAGTACGCTGGCTAACCCAACCCAAAATTGTTCGCTTGGGTTCTCACCTGGGCAAAATAGAGTTTGAGGTTTTTTCCTCTGAAAGGCGTCTCGTGGAGTTTTATTCTTGCACTAGCAGCTGATTTGGGGTTACTGAAGTTGATTCGTACCCGTCGAAAACTCCTAAACTGTTGGAACGTCACACCTTCATCATACGCGAGGAAGAGCGCCTCAAACATTTCCTGAAAGACAAAAAAATCAACAAGGAAATTAAACAAGGGATGAATATTCTAATTCTGTGCACAGGCAAATGTCAAAGCATGAATAATTCACACATCTGCAGAGAGGACATTGAAGGTCAAGCGAGCGATTAAAAAGTGTTCATTTTACAGCGCCAGAAACAAGAGAACAGGTATTGTTTTATAAGACAGAAAGCTTTTCGGAATAGACAGACATCCTCAGAACATCCAAACAGCTCAGCAAGAACTCAACCCTGCTGGTGAGATGGACTGGAGGAATCTTTCGACAGGAACAGGAAGTGATGAAAGCAATTCTGTCAGCAGCTTGTCTCTCAGTGATCAATCATAAATTTTTCTAAATCTTCACTTTTAAAAGTAACATTCACTATGAGGACTTCAATGTAAAGCACAATCATCATTGTTTTTTAAATGAGGCTTTCAGATGTGGAAATGGGCGTACAAGAAGAGCTTATGATGGAAAGACCAGCTCCAGTACATGAGGGTCTAAACGTCTATAATTTGCCTGTTCTGATAAAATAATTCACCTCAGCTGTCTGGGGCTGTTTTCCAGGAATTTGCCAGTTAAAGAGAGGAAACAGCATAGAACAAGACTTAAACTCTTATTTATTCACTAAATATTTTATTTAGACATTTTATTCTTTCAGTCATGCTACTGTAGCTGAGGGATGAGGCCTCATATATTATTTACTTGCAGATATATTATAATGTTTGAAAATCCATTCAAAAAAATGTCTCCCTCAGAAATGTTTCAGAGAGCAACAACAGACAGAATAACCAGATAACCTGGAAATGAACTCGACCTCATTTCAGACATGTCATCCCTCCAGTGCACTTCCTGCAGACAATGAGCCTCGTGTGTGTACACACGTCTGTGGACCCCGTGCTCTGCTCACCCTCTGCCAGACCCTGAGGGTCTCCTGTGCCTTCAGCTCATCTATTTCTCTGCATGTGAGTGTTCATGTCAGAGATCAGCAGGCTGCTGGACACGGGCTGATAGTGAGCTCAAAGAGCAGATCTGAGATCAGTTCGTCCTCTAGGCGATGTGAGCAGCTGCTGTTTCCAGGGTCACAGGAAGTAGAGTTTGAGAGGAACACACCATAATATATATATATGGTATGTAGTAATTTAAATAGCGTAGTAAATGCGTATTATACACACACACACACACACACACACACACACACGTGTCAGGCAAGCAGACAGGACCTCAGAGAGCTCCAGGTGCGACCACTGCCTCCCCCAGCATGCACACACACACACACACACACACGCACACACACACCTCCTAAGCACACACAGCAGCCCTGGGCATCCGGGACACACTGTGGATATTTCCATCAACTTTTCACTCCAAAGCAACAAGGCAGGAAAACCAGCCCACACTCTCCCCTGCTAATAAACACACGTTAACTTCCAGGTAACATTAAAAAATAATTTTTAATGTTTGCATAAAATCACCCGACAATCAATGTTATGTATTGTTTTTCTCCCCACATACAGTGTCTGTAATAAATAAATAAATATGGACATACCCCATTGTAATTATTTTAAAACGCATGACACGATAACCATTTAAAGTCTAATTATTTTGATGTTTAGATATCAAAGAACGAACATGCATAAAATTACAGCCGCTTTCATATTTAACAGGATGTGTAACGACTGAATAATAACGAGCAGTGTTTTTGTCTCATCAGTCATGTGTTGTTCACACACTGCTGAAACAGAAGCTGAAGTGTGGCAGAATTTCTCCGTACAGCCCCACAGTTTTACACTCAACAAATCAACCTACGAACTGCTTCTGTTTATCAGTTTATACACCTCACACTGGAATATCAGGTATATTTCCTGATATATACACTGATATTATAATGTGTGTACCATTACTCAGCTATACATACACCTGTTAATCTGAATCACGCATCGATTTAGCCTGTATATTAAAAGAATAATTGTAACGACTGCTGCTCAGATGTTCGGTCAGCACTCACACTGATAATGTGTGTGGAGATTGTCACAACAGCTCTAATCTCAGCACTGGATTCTTATAAAGGGGCGTGCGGTGAGGAATGTAGATTGAGTGAGTTATTTTCGGCTCTCTGTGCTGCTCTGACTCACCGCACACATTTCCCTAGAGGATGTTCTTTAACGGTTTCTAAAAGTTCTCTCAAAGTTATCGAAAACATTGTTGCAGTAATGTTAGTAGGATATTTTTTAAATGGTATGTCATGGATATCAGAAATGTTATTCTTAAGTTGTTATTGGAATGTTTATAAAAACGTTTGAATGATTTTTAATTTTCTGTCAGGTGCAGTCATGCAGGTGGATGAGTCACTGAATCTTACCTTGCCCTCCGGATCCTCAAATACTGATTGGTCCACGTTGCAGGCGAAGAGGGACGTGGGGAGATCGTTGAAGTCGGTGATTTGTTGAAAACTGTCTCCTGATGAAGATTCTCCGGCGATGGACTGCAGGACTATCAGCTCTTTTCCCTGTAACAAATAAACTCGCTGGAGAAATGATGCGCCTCTCATGTCGGCAAATAAGTGCTCCCCCTTCATGCCTGTAACAAACACACCAGAATTAAACCTGAGGATGTTTCATGATGGGTGTTTATACTCTGCTGTAGGATTTCTCTGAAGTCTGTTTATAATGCTGTGAGTTGTGAAAATACTGTGGGGTCAAAAAGTCTAAGACCACTTAGCATGCCAAACGAGTAACAAATAAAGTGCACTAGTAGAGCCGATTTCGGTACAATACTGGCATCATTGCTGTCAAACGAGCTGTTATTTTTCGGATTTTGCTCTCCAGCACAAACACTCTCACTCTTCCTCAGTGCTATAGACAGAGACCGGTGCCGTCTGGTTCAGCCTCGCCCTGTGTAAACCTGGCTAAAAATAGTCCGAGGACTAATATAATGCAGAGATTAAAACAAAGGCGTCTGGATAGAGCTGCATTATATTTACATTTATATTATGACCCTGTTTCTGAGATAAGGGTGTGTATAATCCATACATGAGTATGGACATGCTATAGGTGTTTAGTTTGTTGAACTCCATGCTTATTTGATGCACAAAAAGACTATGACTAAGATATATTGTGCAGTATTACGCAATGTATAATGCATGACGTTTATTTACTGATTCAGTGCGCTGAGGGCTGCAACCTGTTTACTGCATCCGTCTTTGAGTCATCACTGAGGACGTCATCACCTAACACGTTCCCGTCTCACCCATAATGCTTTCAAATCGTTATTTCTCTGTTTAAAGACCAATGTTGAAACAACATTGCGCTGAAAACGACACATCAACCTGTTCGCGCATCTGTCAGTGGAGCGCACTGCACTGCTGCGTCGCTCAAGGTCAGAGAGAGAGAGAGAGAGAGAGAGAGAGAGAGCTTCTGAAAGTAGCTGACCACGTCGTCAGATGTTTCTAGGGTTAAACAGCTGCTTATGAGAACGCGTCCTTTTACTGATACATAGTTCACAAGTTCCCGTAAACTCTCGCGCATTTAGAAGGAACGAATGCAGACGCATAATGCATGCATGCATTAGTTATAAAACAATATCCAATGCATGCATTATATCCGATACTATTCACTATGCAATATACATATATCCTATATAATGCATATCTATGTGTTGGTGTAATGGAGGAAGTCTGCGTGGTACCTGTGCGGGATGCGGCGGTGCGGTGCGCGTTCGTCCGCTTCTCTCGACTTTGTGAATCAAGCTCGCGATCCAGCGGCGCTCACGCATCTCCTGACGTCACTGCATTCGCCAATCACCTCCCCCCCGAAGGGATTCTGCAACCAATAGCGTTCTCCAAATACGAATATGCAAACGAGCGACGGTGCGTCAGAGGCTACGTCAGCCGCGGGATGTTGAGGCGGTGTGAAATTTTCAGCAGGTTGTTTTTCACCAAATGATGTCCGTCAGATTCAAAACAGGGTCGAATTGTGCAACATATACATGAACTGAAATACTTTGATACTTTTATATATAATACTTTCATGAAACAAAAAACATTCTGGACAAACAAAAGTCAAACTACTGCATAATGAAATGCTAAGATTTAATATGTGGATGACCTCTGTAAAATGATGGTTAGTTTACATACCAACCAATCACGTGGTTGATAAGTAAATGAAAAGAAGTTAAAAGCAATTCATTTACAACAGGTCTTTATTGAGACACAAAGACTCTGCCACACCCGCAGTGATGTCACTCGATTTCAGAATGAATGTAAATATTTTATTTTCCTTACAAATGAAGGATGCGTTCACCCAAACAAGACTGATGTGTTTACAGAAACAATCCTTTCACCAATGGAGAACAGAAGCACTGTTACGTCTATGTTTACAGTCGTCAAAATGCGTTTACATATTTCTGCCTCACAAAAGAGAAGCACCACTGAGTTATACTGTCTATAAACATTACTCTGCTCTATTCATTTTGTGTACAAAGACGTTGAGTATTAAAATATGACTGCGGTCACAGACACATGAATCTTAAATTACTTTATTAAATCCCGAATATGACAAAGACGAGAATCTTCACAACAACATGTTTATACTGTAGGAGCTAGAATCTTAAAATAACTTTAGAATATCTGGTTTTATTTACAGTGTTTGTCTGTGTCTAAATCACAAAATCACAAACTCTGATGTTTTAAATGACAGGATATAAAATCTTTCCACAGAACTACAAGCTGTCTGAACACACGCACTCTATCTGTGTTTGTAGCTCACTGTACAGGGTCCATCGGGCTGCTGGGTCCCCACCAAATGCAGAGGGCTCTACAAGAACCACACATGCAGTATATTAATAACGTGACCACATAAATATGATAGATTTTTCAGTGTATACAGTGTAACAAGAATCTTGGTCTTCTCCTAAAATATACATTTGTGATCCATAAAGTACAAACACAGCTAACAGGCAACATTCTCAGAACATTCAAAATAATGTTTTGGTCACTTAATGGAAACGTTAGGGAAATGTTCCTACAACCTAAAATTGTTTGCTGGGTAAATGAACCGTTCGTCCCTCTCAGGTCACTCACCGGTTTAGGCAGCGGATCCGAGAGGCTGAACTCAAACTTGTGGAGAATCAGCGCCACAAACATGTGGAGTTCCATAATGGCGTACCACCTGTTGACAACAAACAACCAAGTGGATCTTACTGCTACTTTTCTTTTAAAAGACGATCTCTCATTAAATAAATCATCCCGACAGGAAACCACTGCTGTGAGGGGCACATGACGCTTGAATAGCTCTTTGCTTATTAGTATTCTGATAGAATATTGCACACAGCCTATCTGCTGTTTCTCCCCTTCCCTCGAGTGCCACTGAATACTGAGAAAACAGCAGGCAGAAATTACACACAAGAAGTCAAAATGTAAATGAATGAATGTTGTACAGAATATCACATGCGATGTCACATAACAGTGCTGTTATGGTCATATCACTGTGATGTCACTCCACAGGTAATAAATAAAACCAAACGGCAGCAATCAAAGGTAAATATCTGAGCTGGGTTCACGTACAGCCCGTCTCTCTCTGAGTGATAAACACAGAGCGTGTCTGCATGTATCTGAAGGGGCTGTGTACAGACTCCAGAAAGGTCACTGGACTCTTCCTTTGCAGCTGGGAATGTTCTCTAATCTTTATATGTCTCTTTTAACGTCATACTGACCACGGCTGAAAAATCCCCAGGGGCCGCGTGATGTCATCAGAGGGGCCCCAAAGGACTGAAACATTTAGGGACCGGTATAGCTGAACACGGCAGTGTATCACAATCAGACATCCATATGGTGGCCTAATGTGACTCCACACATTGGCAAAGGAACCTTAAACTTTCCTGTACCAATTGTTACTTTTTGTGCCAGTTCTGGTGTCAATATCCTAAGGCAACTGACATTCTGAGCAACAGAGCCAAAGGCTAAAAGATGGGCCCCTACAGATTGTGGCATTTGCTGCGGGCCAAATACAAGCCACAGCTCTTCTGCAAGCTGCCATTGAGGGTCATGTGACCTGACCCGCAGGTGTTTGCAGAGGACGCATCTCTTGCATTGAAGCTGGACGGAGCGTGTTTTTAAACGTTCTTTCAACTGGTTTTAAATTGACACAGCGTCCCAGAACCATGATGTGAGATGTTGACACAGTGAGCCGACACATGAACAACATCTGTCTGACGTGCATGAAATGAACATGTTTTTATACTGTACAAACACAAGAGTTTTTCGAACCTTCCCGGGCACTGGTTTTTTCCTCCTCCGAATGCCACAAATCCTTCCAGGAGGACATTCTTTTCTAAATCTGCCCTTTCCCATCGCTCCTGTGGGAAAAGAGTTTAATCAAAAATAATTCATGCAGGTGAGGATCAGTCACCACCTGTAAGCCGTGTGTGTCTCCCCGCACTCTGAGGTTTCATTTCATAACAATACGCAGTTTACAGTCATCTGAGCAACTCTCCAGCTAACACTTTTAGGTTGTAAGAACATTTCCCTAACATTTCTATTTAAGCAACAAAAAAATCAAATGTTATTTTGAAAGTTCTAGGAACCTTTAAAATGTCCAGTTGTTTAGACGTTTATAGATGTATTCATGTTATTGCTTAATTATAACAATGTTATTTAAACCGTTTTTAATGTTTTAACAACCTAAAATTGTCAGCCGGGTTATTCCTGTAATTCTTGTAATGGAGCACAGCTGGAGTTTTTCGACCAGCCCTCGCCAGACTAAATGGAAGGAGGGACTTTTATTGAAAGCAAATACCAATAAAACAGATTCCAGTTCTATCTTTGATGCTTCATACAGCAAAACAACACAAAAAGACGCCTCAGAAAGAGTACAGAAATGTTTATCAGTTATTATATTATTACCATGTGCATGTGTCTATATTTATTTTGTTTGATAGTGGGATTTGTGTTCACCTGAGGTCCTGAGGTCACGTAGAACAGGTCAGAATTACAGTGACGTTACTCACAGGTTTAAAATCTTCCGGGTCTGGAAAATATGTGGGGTTCCGGTGCGCCCAGTAGGGGGACAACATCAGCATATCTCCAGGTGGGATGACATAATTCTAAAATATAGAAAACATACAAGAAACAGTTATTTTAAGACACACAAAAAGTTGTATGCTTCACACAGAGATGGCAGTAGAGAGGCAAAAGTTACAGATTGCATCTTTAAAAGGTGAAGAGAAAACCCTTGATAAATGATGACATGAACAGAATAATCGGACCTGTAACTTGAGGGGACGCACTACTTTTCGTGTAATGGCTCCAGGGGCTCTCAGACGAATGGCTTCCAGGATGCACCACTTTACATACGGCATCTGCTGCAGGTCATCTAGAGTCACGTTTGTTTTCTCAGTGTCTTACACAAAAAACAAACAAGCACTTCACACAGCCTCAGAAACTTCTGTGTGAACTGTTATTGAGAAGCTAGCATGAAAATTATATTCACTCAATTGTGCCATTGTGAATCTGTTGGACTATTATATTATGTTCAATTATCCTCAATACGTTCACGACTGCTTTCTTTCATGTTGAACAAATCCTCCAACTTCAACAATATGCAAATGATACTGTTGGATATTATTGGATAATATTACCACCAAAATGGAAAAACAGATGCGTTGGACTAGATTAGATTAGATGCAAAACACACTTCAGCAAAACCTATTAAATGCAACGCACGGTTTTGCTGACCTCTTGTGGACTTGCAGGCTTTGTTTACCTTGATCTTTGAGGACTTCACTGATCTGACTCATAGCAGTTTTATACACTCCAGGGTTGGACAAAATGAAGGCAATGGCCCAAAATGTTATCTAGACCAGTGTGAGAGGTGTGATGAGTACACAACACATTTACTGTTCACTCTGCAAAATTAAATCACATTATATCACAGTAGTGATATCCCAGCTAAAAAGCAACGTTCTCTACAGTTCTTGCAGTAACATTAGTAGAATGTTTCTTTAACGTTACATATATCTCAAACACACTTTTCATAAATAGCTTGTGGAATGTTTACTAGTTACAGAATTAAAAAGGGTTTGAATAACGTTCTACCAAACAATTAATCTTAATACAACCTCTAAAAAAATGGATTTTAAAATAACCTTTTTAATATTTTTGTTACTTAAAGGAGTCGTTATGGAAATGTTCTTACAACCTAAAGTTGTTAGCTGGGATAACGCTTTTACTTACTGGTATAGCGTTTGCCAGGGAAGCCCAAAGCATGAGCAACGCGTAATTGGGAAGATATTTGTCTGATATTGAGGTGGCGAGATGCTGCAGTAACGTCTAGGAGAGAAATAAAGACACTGCATCTGTTTGGCTTTAATGACATTGTTAAGGTCATAATTATTCATGTAAATGTACGTTTCATTACCTTGTCACTGTTCTCACTGGACAGAGTTTCCTCTGCTTTGACAATCATATTCTTTAGCAGAGATATAAGCCACTGTTTTGAATTTGCCCATTCCCTGTTCAGACAAGAAGAAACATAGAAAAACAGCTTATCTGACGTGGAATCCTTCAGCACTTACACATGAGGAATATCACAAGCAGTTTCTGTGTAGTTTCTCCTGAAATACAGCCGAATGAACTGAAGATAATAGATATGATTTGTTTTCATCATTTATATGGACTTTTCTTACCCTCTGGTCATATTTTTAAGCACAGAGCAATCATAATTCTGTGAGATTTGTTCAAACTAAGGGGACAAAATAATTTTCCTTGCATGATGGAGGTGGTTGGGGCAGTATCATGCACATACTTCAGGAACATGTCTGGCAGCTGAGAGCCGTACTCAAACCCATCATCATACGTGGTGAACTTCTCCATAAACTCCTGCTTGGTGACGGTGCTGCTCGGTGAGTTACACCGACCGAGTAAGTTACTCATGACCGCTGGATACATAACACTCCTGAAAAAACAACACAACAACACATTTCACTGTGTGTTCTATTACATTCACATGTACATGGATACCTTCCGTCTTGGTCTTTTAATTGATATGAAGAAAAGGTCAACCAGGCTACATGTGTACACGTAAATAACACGAGTTTCACAGAATTACACATTTCAGCTTTTATCAGTTGGTGCGACGGAAGGTGTGTCAGCTGTTCTCTAAGGTGAACGTTAGACCAATCTAAATAATTGATGTCTGAGTAATTTATACCTGATTAGCTCATTTAGCTGTCCAGATCCTTCGTCTCCCAGACCCTCCAACTGGTCATTGAACTCTTTACAGAGCGGTCCAGAGAGCTCTGCAGTGTGGCCTGGAGTCAGTCTGCCCTTGATTATACTGATACAGGCTGAGTGGCACTCATAAAAACTCCTCTTGCTGATAGAAGCTGGACAGGAATCCAAAAGAAGGACCAATCATGAACAGTGCTGCAGGAAAGTCACTCAAGACGCATTATAAAACATGTATTGAGTTACGAGTCTGTGTTTTGAAGGCTACACTATAACAGATAAGCAACAGTGTAGTTTTGATGGCTATCAGCCACAGAATAAAGACACCAAACGTTCTTCAGAAACGTTATACCTGTGTTGTGGACGGGCTCTTGCACTGCTTGTTCAAAATCAACATCTTTCGATGTGAAGAAAGCTCTGAAGTCTTCATTTAGGGTCACAAACGTCAGCCTCTTTCCAGCTGCTAAAACTGTGAAAACTGGACCATACTGGAGACCAAGAAGAAAAGGAACAGGAAATTAAACCACACGGTTGCGATTGTTACGTATATAAACTATTACATCTCGCTTAAGGTGCACTGAAAAACAATGAAGAACAAAATATTCACAGACATTTGCATTAAAACTCCTTTTGTTTTGGGGATTTGCAGTCAGTTAGCGGTTCAGTTAATAAACGCAGGACTCCATCTCTGTTATCAGTGTATATTTTTAATTAGTTTTATTTTATTATTATTATCATTATTACTGCTGTTAAAGGACTGAATAAAACCGCACACTCAGCATCTGTCATCACAACACTGCAGGTCTCGGAGGTGAGGATGAGAATTATTAGTGTTCAGTTATAAAACATCTCTGATTATCAAACTATCGGCAGAATTTCACGGGGAGGAGCTGGACTTCTGACCTTCAACCCTTTGGCAGATCAACCGTCTGTACTTTCTAATACATTATACAGTATGACACATAATAATAAAACGACACCGCTATGCAACAAACGCTGTAACATTTTTGTTCATAAAAATGTATAACTAAGAGCAAAAAATGTCTGTTTGCTGTCTTTTAACTATGTTTTTAAAATACTAGGGAAAAATCACTTCAAACAAAATGCAATTTTGCAATTTCATCTTCAGAATGATATATTGCACGCAGTTCAGTTCATGCACAGAGTGAAGACAAGCAGACTTACTGTAGCTCTGGCGTGCTGAATAAAATTCAACGGCGCTTTCCCGAACTCAAAGGCCGCACCGAACCAGGGTATCCATCCTCTAATACACGGAGGAGCACTGGGGTGACTTTTACCAAAGACAAGATGAATAGCAATGATCAGAATAAACACAGACAAAATTAAAGTCATCCACTCCATTGCAATGAGTCTGTGGTAAATGATAACATATCTTATAATACTGGGTGGTGAAGCAAACAGACTCCCCGCATTTCCAACTTGGATGGTAAGACAAATCTCCTCCCACCAACGTGAGCCCCACTAACTTAACTCTATCGTAACCCCTCCCACTAGAACTATAACCCCTCTCACCATGACACTAGCACCTCCCACTAATAACATAAAGCCACTCACAATTATACTAGCCCCGCCCAGCAACACATTAAGCCCCGCCCACTAGAGCGACAACCCCTCTTACCACAACATTAACCCCTCCCACCTGATGACAGGTGCTCAAAACTCCAGCTATTACACAGTAATATACAAAACAATATATATTGTTTTATATTTGATATTGTTATATTGTTTTGTTTTCATAATTATGTATAATTCTAATGTTTCATTACTGATTCAGTCATATATAAAACAAATAAAACGTTTTTTTGTATTTTACTAGTAATATCAGACAGAATCCGTTTCAAGACAGATTTGCAGAAACAATCTGACGACACTTCTATGACGCCACACTGCATCCAGGGCCCTGACGTCACGGGCCCCAGCAAAGGTGGTGCTTTTCATATTTAATAAGAAAGACGATTAGATTTTTATCTCCCATGTGGTGCACACACACACACACACACATTACACTGTTTCATACATTGCATGTAAACATTTCCAGCTTCAAGGCAGATCTGCACCAACACTCTTAGTGCTGACGACACGTCTGTGACGCCACACTCCATCCGGGTCCTCCGCGCCTGACGTCACGGGGTCCAGGAATGGCGGCGCTGTCTGCGGAGGGAAGCAGCCCGAAACTTTATTCCTGACGCGGATCGGCGGCCACGCGATCTCCAGCGCTCCACTGACAGCCGAACCCGCCACCCGGAGAGCCCGAGCACCGGCGGAACACAGTCTCAGCGTCGGTGCTGCTGACTTCCGGCGTCCCACACTCTGTTAGTTTGTTTGACTTTGCGAGGGCCAAAAGACAAGAGCAGAGACAGCGACTAACGGTCCATTAACAGCACAACAACCGCCCCACAACATCCTCCTTTGAGTCCGTCCGGATCACGGAAGGCTCCTCCTCGCGTTTCCGCGGTTCCTCTCCCAGACAAGCGCGACACCGGCCTGATCAGGTGAAGACATCAGCCGCGGGTTTCATGTCACGATGGAGACTTTAACGCTGAGCGATGTCGAGCAGAAATATTACTCGGAACTCTTCCTGTCCTGTGATGTGGACACCGCCAAGAAAGTGGCCTCCAACGGCAAAGTTCTGGAGCTGTTCCGGGCGGCCCAGCTCTCCTCTGAGGTGGTCCATCAGGTAGAGTATGATTATGATTTATACGTGTGTGTATATTAGTCAGCAGATCTGTGTCGTTGTGCTTTGGTGTAAGTGGAGATGGTGACTTCAGCTCATCTTTAGAGACAGGCAAAGTGCTCCTGTGGATCACTGGACCATGCCAGGAGAGCTTTTAAGAATGACTTATGAATGAATCTCATTAGGATGTGGAAAGCAGATGATGGACGATGCATCTCTATGGTTTGTTTTCTGTTTGGCAAACCAGGAGGTTTATTCGTTTAGTCTACTTCCTCATAATTATCGTAGTATCATAATTATCGTATTGACATTTGCCAAATTATCATTTGCCAAATTATTCATACACAGTTAATGACTTTTGAAATGATCTAGCTCGGTTGTTTATTTCTGGATGCTCATCATGTGATTTCATGTTAAGCAATATATACATTTATCCCTGGAGGGACTAACCTTCATGCAGATGGAGTGACTCGGTAGTTAGTTAGTTCATAAGTTTAGTTCATTAGCTAGTGAGACGTGACAGGGCTTCATGATGTGTTGAACTGTTTAGTTTATTACAAAGCTGCAATTCCCGACATATCATGAGATGTTGATAATATTTGTGACAGCAGTACACAATAAAAAGACCTGTGGTTACAGGGTCCACATACTCTTTGGGCCCGTGTATGTGGTTGATGGATCTGGAGGTGTCATAGAACGTCCTTCTGCATGCTTTCTTCACTGTGTAGTGAAAGTGGTCATTCGAACCCTCATCCAAGTCTAGTGTGCACACCTCAGCACTGGAGAAATACACTGTTTCTCTGAGGCTGAAGGTTTTTTGGTTTTGACATGACTAAGCAAAATGTTTGGAGTTTTTTGAACAGTTACAGAACAGTATGAAGTCCTAATCAAGGCCGAAAGTCTTAATTAACTTTATGAAAGTGTTTTGTGTATTTTAGCATTATACTGGCCACTGTAGATAATGACAGTGGCACCAACCATTTAAAAACCTGCAGTGTGCCAGTCAGCCATTAAGAGTAAACCACACAATCTATGATTCTATAGAAGACTGTGGCACGGCTGTCTGGATGTGTGCTTTGTGTTTATCTCTGTGTACTTTGTATTGGTTTTACATGCAGTATGTCATGATATTGATCTTTGGTTGTGTTATTTTATGGTTTATCCTTCAATAGATATTATGATCAGGTTAAAGCTGCAATCTGTAGTACAAATCAGATAATGAGCAAGTCCGTCACACAGATCAGTGCTCAAAATGATTGAAGTTGAAGTTTATAATAATGATTAATAATTTGAGCTGCTCGGTCCAGTTTCCCAGGAAATGTCAGTTTGGCTACATGTCAAGTAAACCTGCAGTTTTATGTTTCAGACAGAGATGGCGACAGAGAGGCAGAAGTCAGGACTGCGGCTTTAACTAATGGAAGCTCTGTTTTTTGTTGTCTTAGATCACTGAACTCTGTGGAGCCACACGACTCGGTCATTTCGGCCGCAGTCAGTTCTACATCGCTCTAAAGCTCATTGCACTGGCCCAGTCTGGACTGCCGCTGCGTGTGGAGAGTCTGAACAGTGGTCGGTACCATCAGACCTTCTAAATCTTGTTGTAATCCAAGCTGACTGTTTCTGCACGTGTTATACAAAATGAAACCACTCTGTTTCTCACTCACACTAATGTGAAGCTCTCACAGCCTCACTGATTCCCAGAATGAATCCATCCAGTGTGTCGTTTGTGACGATTATATAACAAGAGTTAGAGGATAATCATACTGCCTCTTTACTCAGAAGAACTGCACGTGTATGTCTCAAACACAAGATGTTTCTAACGCTGCCATTTGTGGCTAGGATGTGCCTTTCAGAGGCGTGTATCATGACCCATCTCAATTTTCCTTGATCTTTTTGCATTAAGAGAGTTTATTGTACTGGGATAATATACTGGAAAATTCTCAATTTACGGGTTCTTTCCCACTGCAAAAGAGCATCACAGAGACGCTGCAAGAACATGAAGTCAACGGTAAAATGCAAGATGGAGTTTGATGTGCACGGAATGAACTCTGTTTTCTCTCTGCAGCTGTTTTTTTTTTTTCAGATCAGTATAGACAAATAATATCAGTGTCCGTGTGCTTTTTACACCTGCTGTTGACTGCAGTTATATATTAATCTTGACTAATGTGGAGCTCTGTTTACAGTCCGGGATCTGCCCCTCCCTCGCTTTGTGATGGGCAAGAACGAGCAGGAGACGAGACACGTGCTTATGTACGCAGATTCAGAGAACCAGGGGACGTATTCTGGCGTCCTCCCCAGACCTCCAGGCCGAACGCAGGCCAAAAAAGTGTCAGCCCATGAGATGATCCCACCCTGTGTGTCCACGGTAGATCCACAGGTACTCCAGCAGTTGACATCCCACCTACTGTTTCAACAACCTAAAACATGGTTACGGTTGCTCAGCAACAACTCAAATGTGTTAATGTGTGTATTAGATCAAAACAGCTCTCTCTGTGTTGTTCTGAGGTTGATCTGTTTAGCTCAACGTCAATAGAGTCACTAATTCATTGTATCTCTGGATCCAGCCGGACAGCATGTCCCCTGTAGCCTCTCCACCCCAGTCGCCCCCCACATCACCTCATGTCTGGAGGAAACACAAGCGGCAGGCCAGCGGTGGAAACGTGGAGAGACAAACCTCTATGCCTGGAGTGACTTGGCCACTTTTCAGAGAAGCACAGCCAGGTATTCGACGTCTAACACGGAAGTCATTCATGTTGGAGAATGAGAACCTAAACCAGTAACCGTGTTGTCTTGCAATCACCAGTATTTCCCTGCTGCATATTTACATTCGTATAACAGATCGGATGCGTTCCGATAGAACCGTCTTGAAACAGAGTCATGTTTTTATTCTGATTTGAATGTGCACAGCTTAATAATGAATTAAGCACCATTTATTGTTTAGCCTTAAACTGCATTCCGTAACTTTCATCTTTCTACCTTTGTTTGAAACATAATATTGCAGTTTGCGTTACATACTTTGTGTGTAGAAAACAAACAAAGACAAACGGACATTTTCAGTTTGACATTGCCCTTTTTCGATCTTTCTGTCTGTCTTAAGCGAGCGTAACAGGTGACGGGATGTGGTCCGCCCACTCGCCCCCTCCCGTCCAGGAAAGTTGGGTCAGCTTTACAGACACGCCCCCCTCCAGCACGCTTCCAATGCATCCGCCCTCAGCGCAGGTAATGCGATCGAGCCTCTGTGCATCCATCTGCTGTCTGTCAGCACCGGCCTGCTGTTGCTTCTAATGCACAACATGGCAGCACAAAAGCAAACCTTGTTTGATGTTTACCAAAAGCCTAATGCATCCATGTTATGTGAATGACCAGCTGTACAAGGAGTTTGAATAGAGATGGTTTTTGTATGCTGTTTAAACTGTATACGTTACATTTTTAAACAACCTTGAATTTGTAGTCGCATTGGAGTTTATTTGTCGCCGTTTATCAGAGACCACTAGTCACCAGTCAGTTAACACGGTCAGTGTCACAAGTTTGCTTACATCTGATTAGTGACTTATAAATCAGAATCGTATATATTTACTTTTATTATTTTTATTTTATTTATTTAATAATTGTAAATAAAATCTTACAGTGTAGCTGTAGTAGTTCAGCTATTTGTAAGCTAATTAATATTTTTCTGTCTTCCATCATGAATACCAGCCGGAGAACACAACCGTACGAACTGTGACATCTACAGTGACCAATGAAATCCACAGACAGACGAGCAGTTACGACGACCCCTGGAAAATCACAGACGAGCAAAGACAGTATTACATAAACCAGTTTAAAACCATCCAGGCTGATCTAACTGGTCTGATTCCGGGTCAGTGAGGTTTGATTTTCACGGTAACTGGATGTCTACCGTAAACTGCATAAAAATGACCTAAAATGACCGTGCCTGTCCTTTTTTCAAGGCTCTGCTGCGAAGGAATTCTTTACCAAGTCCAAACTGCCTATTCTAGAACTGTCTCACATTTGGTAAGTAGTTTTGGGTCGATTTTGTTTATTTTGGATCACCTTGATGTAAACAAGATCCAGACTCAACACACACATGCTCCATAACAACACCAGAATGTCGAAGCACTTTGACTGTATTTCGATAAAGAAAGTTATCTTTGTCGTCTGCCCCCTGGTTGAAATATCCGTCTTATTGATCATTTCTGGCCCGTTGTACCCTGCAGGGAGCTCTCAGATTTTGATAAAGATGGTGCGCTGACCCTGGACGAGTTCTGTGCTGCCTTCCATCTCGTGGTCGCCAGAAAAAACGGTTATGACCTTCCAGAAAAACTCCCCGAGAGTCTGATGCCGAAGCTTATTGACTTGGATGACTCGGCAGGTAAGCAGGAAAACTTGAAGTGTTGACGCTTTAGTTTAGCTATAGGACCGTTTGTTTCTCTAGGTGTTCTTGAAGGTAAAGTTTACCAAAAAATGAAAGATTTCCATCATTTATTCGTTTGTCATTCCAAACTGTATGAAGATATTTTGAGAAATGTCTCAGTGGTTCTGTGTCCATACAATGGAAGTCATTGGCCACTGGTGTTTGATTACCAACACACTTCAAAATATCTTCTTTTGTGTTCCTCAGAAGCAATAAAAGTCACACCGGTTTGAATGACATGAGGGCGAGTAAAAGATGAAAGAATGTTCATTTTTTTGCTGAACTATCACGTTAAGTTTCATTCATCTTTCTGGTTGTATTATTCCAGTAATAGCTTGACAGCGTTTGTTCATTCATGTTCAGGGATCTGTACAAAGATGTTTATTGTTGTATGTTTTTGTGATTCAGAAGTTCCAGAACCTGCCCCTGAGGTGGGCTTCTCTGCTTCTCCTGTGGAGGTCACTGCAAACAAATCTCCTTCCTTGCCTTCCCTCAACCAGACCTGGCCCGAACTCAACCAGAGCAATGAGGTTCACAGAATTCTCATACACTCACTCTCAGTGTCTGAATGAAATCATCATAATTTTCTCAGCTTTTGTCTTTATGGGGAAATGAACTAATAAACTTGTGAGTAGTGAGTAGGAGGAAGAGGTGTTGACAAATCACTCATTCATCTCACATGCGACACCCTCGTGAGAAATGTCGACACTCAGAGACACTGCTGTCCCCAAAACTCACATAAAATCACATTTTCTAAAAAAATGATTATTGGGTTTTTCTGTTTATAAAGACAATTTAAATGAAAAGGTAATTTATCAAGAAAAAGTGTTCTGTTCTCCGTACCCTCTGATCAACAACTGTACCTCTGTAAAAATCCCTCCAGTACAATGAAGACAAATCACGCGGTTCTTTTCCCAGAATCCTCTTTGTTCTCCTGTCAGCACTAGTCGGTCGATGGCTAGCGTGCACAATTGTTGTATTGTGGTCTCTGTTTGCTCATGTGAGGAGTGTGTCGGCTCCACCTCGCTGACGTGTCTTTGCTCTGTCTCTCCAGCAGTGGGAGACTTTTAGCGAACGCTCCTCAAGCTCACAAACTCTCACCCAGTTCGATTCTAACATTGCACCAGCTGACCCTGTAAGTCAATCACTCAGTGCTCTTTCATCATTAATGATGTTTATTAACCCTGTACTCCTGAAATTCCCTCCCAGAGCGCATGCACTCGGGATTAGTGACATCATCAAATGATTTGTTTGTTTCATTGGCTTGCTCAGCTTTCAGATAATTCTCTCTCTCTCTCTTCCGTCTCATGTAATCCAGCTCTACTGGTTGTCCGTTGATTGTGTTGCTGAAGGGTTTTAATGGCACCAGCGTGTCATGTGATGCGCGTGTGATTTATGTTATTGCATGTTTACAGTTTTTACTGCAAGAGTCTTGAAGAGAAAGTTCTCTCATAATTTACTCACCCTCATGTCACTCTGGATGTTTGTGATTTTCTTTCCTCTGACTATCAGAGTTATATTAAATAATACAATTCTGGCTCCTCTCAGCTTTACGGGACTATGAGATCATTTTTATTTTTGGATGAACTGTACCTTTAAGAATCTTGCTGCAAAATTCTTAAAGACACAGTACATCAAAAATCTAAAGTTCTGAAGACATGTGCTCAAAACATAAAAGAATGCCTCGTTTAAGTTTCTCACACTATATATGATTTGAAATATGCGCATATTCATATGTTAATGATATTTGAAAGCAATGAGTAAAGGCTTGTATATTGGTTTCTAGTACACGTTTCGCTTAATGGTAGAGGTTTATAATGACCCATGGGCGAGTAAATGAGATGAAGTATGTTAACTTCTATGAGAGCGGCAGGTGATGTGTGTGTTTGTCTGTAGGATACAGCTATAGTTCATCCTGTTCCCATTCGAATGACGCCCAGCAAGATCCACATGCAGGAGATGGAGCTCAAGAGAACTGCCAGTGGTGAGGCCATCTAAAAAAGCAGCCACTCACAGCACCCTAGCAACACACTCCTAATCCACCCAGACCACCTTGGCAACTGCATAGCAACTTGGTTATTAACCAGATGGGTTTATTCTCTCTTGCTTTCTCAGATCACACACATCCAACTAGTCCTTTAATGGCTAAACCACCAGACCTGTCTGATGAGACTAAACTAGCAGCAACAATGAAGTTTGCTGGAGCTGCTGTTGGTAAGTTCTTGAATGCTCTTCCTGGCTCTTTCTGAGTTAAAGACATTGAATGTGTAGTTCACACACGCTTGTTCCTCTCACAGGAGACAGCTACAGCAGCTCCGATTCAATGGCATCTGATCAAGAGTCCATAACCAGACAAAGGTCATTTCCCTGATTTCTGTGCGTTTCTGCTACGGATGAGATTTGTTGTGTGGTAATGAACACATGAATAATGAATGTTTTGGTGACCAATCACAGGTCTCATTCTGGAACGTCTCCAGAGGGACTAAAAGTTGTGGCTCCGCCCCCTCCTCCGCCCCGCCCCCATGCGTCACACTCGCGCTCCTCCTCTCTGGACATGAACAGAACGTTTGCAGCCGGTGCCGCAGGTACGAGCAGACGCAGATGTGCCGCCACGGGCAGTTCGTAGGAGTTTTGTGGATGCGTGGTTGGAAAAATTGTAGCTTGTAATTGTGAATTGTCCGTTTCTCCAGCAGGGTCTCAGCAGGCCGGTGTGGTGGCGTTCCCCCCAGCGGTACCTCCCAGACCCTTACCGACACAGGTGCATTGTGGACTTCTGAGTTGTTTACCCCAAACTGCTTACAGGAAATGACATCATCGTGTAATTGTTTCATGTTGTCAGAATATGGAGAAACTGATTCTTCCTTCTTTAGATGTTCATGCATTATGCATTGTTTAAATCTGTAGATTTCAGTCCCAGCACATGGCCACCGTTCTGTGGAGGGGGACACACTTCCAGCACACAGCAGCACGTCACCCCAGCAGATCCCAGATCAGCCCAACTTTGCTGACTTTAGCCAGTTCCAGGCGTTCGCTGTGGAGCAGCCGGCAGATGACGGAGAGATATCTGACAGTGGACAGGTTAACAAACATGACTGATTCACTGATCCAGTTTCATGTAGATGAGACTTGATTTTATACAAGGGGCTCAGGCTTAAGTGCTTTTGTCCAGACTCTGTAAACTCTGTTGCGCTGTTAACTGTGCAGTTTTTGTCCAGGTGGAAAAAGGCACAGAAGCTGCAGGGCCGATGAGGGCAGTGAAGAACGATGTTCAGGGAGAAGAGCGAAGCGCAGCAGCTGTCAACTCTGTGAGTCCGTCTGTGTCAGCCTGTATTTACTGTATCTTCTTTCTGCTTTGCCCTGTCAGCTCTGACTGCACATTCTCCTCAGACCAAAGTGTCCACTCCATTGGCCCCGCCCCCTAAACCTGTCCGTCGAAGACTGAAATCAGATGATGAGCTCAGACCGGATATAGACGACCTTCCACAGAAGCCTAATGTCATAGCCACTATTCTAGCGACACAGCCCTCAATCCCACGGTACGCTACGGTTCTGTCCCACAGACTATTATATTTGCAAACTATTATTTCTTTGTAAGACTCACCCACTGACATACACATTTCTGCTGTATCTTTCATAGCGTTTTCTTTTCATGTCCTGTCGAAAAACAGGTCTATCGGTAAAGATAAGAAGGCCATCCAAGCTTCCATTAGAAGAAACAAAGAAACAAACACAGTTTTAGCCCGACTCAACAGTGAATTACAGCAGCAGCTGAAGGTACAGTGAGTCTTTTGTGATTCCTCTTTTTTAACATAGTCTGTGTAAACTGTTACAAATGGTACTGTAACCGTTACTGTACAAACTGTTGCAAATGTTACTGTAACTGTTACTGTAACTGTACAAACTCTTCTCACATTTTGTCTTCTCAGGACATGCTAGAGGAAAGAATCTCTCTTGAAGTGCAACTGGAGCAGCTTAGACCCTTCTCGCATTTGTAACGGGAATTTGTGTGTGTTTGCGCTTCATATCGAATGTGTGTTTGTGTGTTAAGAGTGTTTCCTCCCCGTGTTTAAATGGTCAGTTACATCCTCTGGCAGGATGTCCATTTTAACCCCGTCTCCACTTCACTGACCGTGTGATAATCGCTGCTTCCCTCAGACGATATTTCTCACATAGCCCAAGAAAAGTGGCGCTCTGAGGGACGGGGCCCTGGAACATTTTTCATGACGGCACTTTCATGAAACAGAACGTTTGAGTAATTGTATAAGGAACAGAAAGCTTGTTTTAGTCTAGACTGTGCGAGACAACGGTCTGGTCTCATCGGTGACAGGAGGCTGTCAGTAGTTAACATGAAGGAGCCTCATCTCCTCCTGTTCTCCAAGAGGAGAATCCGCTGAATTTGAGGCAGCTTGTCATGTTCTTCCATGTCAGGAGTAGCCGTGTGTGTTTAGACAATCACGTGAGGCCGTGCACTGGCCGAGAAGAGGGTAGAATTGGTTTTTGGGAGATTATACACTGTTTAGAAGGACGCTTGTGAACGATTCTGACAGGCACAAAATTAAAATCCTGTCATTAATTACTCATGTAGTTTGAAACTCGCTTGACTTAATTTCTTGAGTAGAACAGAGAAGGTGAAATTGAGACATGTCCAGTGGTCCATATTAACTGTTTTGTATTCAACGTTTTCTAAAATCAATTGATAGCTTGTGTGAGAAACATTCCAAAAAATGATGTCAGTATTCGCTGTTAATCTTCCACTTTTATTTGACATCTTCAGTCCCCATTTACTTTTATTATATAGAAAACAATGACTGTATCATTAGAACAGATATTCTCAGACAAAAAAATCTCTTTTTATACGTTCCACTTAAGAAAATAAGTCAAGAGTTTTCATCCAACACAAAAGTGAGTAAATAATAACAAGTTTGATTTTTGGGTCACTGTTCTTTTAAAAAAAATACTTCTTGCCGTACTGATCTCACATCTGTGTGTTTGAGAGAAAGTGGGAGAGAATTTGAATTGTGTGGATTAAACAACGGCTTTATTTTTTCCTCTTAACACACGCTGTGGTATAACAGACACCTGTTCACCCGTGTACAGTCTTTAACCCCAGATGTCTTGGTTCCCCGCTTAATGTCTCAAGTGTCGTCTGTACTCGTGACATCACACAAACCCTGTGACATCATCAGTACCAAAATATGAGAGCTGAAATGATGACTGCACTTTCCTCCCCCTCAGCTTTTGTTTGTTTGCGTCATTGTTCTGCATGTCGTTCACAATCTTATTTTGTATAAAACAGCTCTTGACAATGAGCCACTTGATTTGTAACTGTGATGTCTAAACTAGTTTGACGTTTGTGTTGTTATGTAGACTTACGCTGTGTCTCATTTGTTCGTTTGTTTTGACTGTTGTCTGTCTTTTACTTTTTCAAGCCTTACTTCCTAGTGTGCAGGTTTTCACAGTAACGTATTCCCCTAATTACCGTAAAATCACGGCGAGCTGTCTCTCCCTACTGTTCAAGCTGATTTACTGTATCGGGGGTATGTTGTATATTGTATGATACACACCTTTTGATCTCATATGTAAATTTGCATTAATTGCTGACTAACAGCAAATATTCTATTTAATTGCTTATACAATGGCAGTGAGATCGTAAACGTGTAACTGCATGGATGTTTCTGCAGGGTGAACTAGCAGCTGTGTGATTTTTACACAAAATAAAAACTGCACAATATTTTAATATCCCTTTTTGTCAAGTTTTTGTCTCAGAACTGTTTTTAAAATGTTTTGTAAGCTTTATTTTTTTATAGTTTATATATTTATATTGTACGCACAAATAATAACAATTATTAGTAATAAATATTTAACTATACAGTTAGTGCTAACATAAACCAAAATTCAGTTATAGTGTAAATTCAATTTGAATCCCAGCTAACAATTTGAGGGTCCCTTCTGTTTCCCATAAGTAACAAGAACATTCGAATGTTATTTGAATATTCTAGGAACGTTTAAAAGTGCCATTTTTTTTAAAAGTATTAATGTTCATTGTTGTTTTGTTTATAAGAACTTTATAAATTCGGTAACATTTTTAAAATGTTACATTAACAATTAAAAAAACGTATTGATATGATATATAACATTAAAAACGTTTTTCTAACATTACGACAAGGTTTTTGATAACTTTAAGAGAACGTTTTGCCAATGTTTTAGCCTATGTTCTGCATTAGCTGGGACATTGTGAAAAGAATTTAACTGACTTACATAAAGGGTCATGTTTTTGAAATTGCATTGGATCATTTACTGGTTACTGGAAGTTCCACCTCTGAGGAATAGTGAGTGTTAAGGTTCTAGAACGTGACCTTTAACCTCATTAACACATGCATTATTGCACCAAATACTTAATAAATCAGGAAGATTGTGTGGAGTTTTGTTTGTTTTATTGATATTGGTGGATTATAGGTTCATAAGCACATATTCTATACAATCTCTGGAGGGTCTCTGAATGTTAGCGAGGGGGGGCAGCAGGTGTGTTGCTAGACAACATCTCAGTGTTTAGAGATTTCTCAGGTGCTTGTCAGTTTCCTTTGCGAAGCTCTTCCTCACTGGCAGTACCCATCCTCTGAAAGATTTAATTTAGGACTCTGGAAAAGGATTCATAATTATCCATTTATAGGCTTCCATCATAATTAACACATAATTGTGACATTTGGTTTCAATTATTGTTTGTTGACAAGAGAAAGACAGAGGAACTCACACAGTGTTCTGTCTGTAACGGTCCAAAGCCTCTTGTGCCACCACCTCCGAGAATTTTGGGTCGCTCCAGGGAATGTCTCCTGGCACCGTGAAGCTCATGTCTGGACCATCAAACAGTTTCACTAACACCTTAGTGTCCTCTGGGTAATCCGGGTTATCTGAGCCCTTTGACATCACCTGCAGGTGAACCGAAGCAGATGACTGACAGATCTGCATTTTAATGGTTTAAAGGGATAGTTCATCCAAAATCCTGAGAATTCCTCCATCCTTTACTCACCCTCACGCCATTCCAAACCTGTGTGACTTTTTTGCTTCTGAGGAACACAAAAGAAGATATTTTGATGCATGTTGGTGACCAAACAACAGCGGCTCCCATTGACTTCCATTGTAGAGACACAAAACCACTGAGACATTTCTCAAAATATCTTCTTTTGTGTTCCACAGAAGAAAACATGAGACATGAGGGTGAGTAAATGATAAGAGTTTTATTTTTGGGTGAATTGTCCCTTTAAGTTGTTACCGGGGACTGACCGTCACACATGATCAACACTTCCTCTTTCAAACAAACCTTTAGGTCTGTGAGCATAATCACAGTTCATGTTTTTGGTATTTTCTGTATGTAATCAGAACTCACTGTCTGTATTTTGAAGAATCCGTCCTCGTGTTTGGTGTGGTTAGCCAGAGCGGACACCCAACCAAACTGCTTGTTGAACTGGTCCAGCAAACCGGATGTGTTAAACATTTGCTGCTCAAATCGTGTGAGTATGTTGTTGTACTCCTGAGTGAATCTCTCGGCCATGGCCAGAGCTTTCTCTAGCTCAGCCCTCAGGGGCCCTTCCAGGGGCCTCTTTCCAGAACAATCTGAGAGAGGGAGCATTTTAGAGGTCAAAGGTCGCCATCCAAGCCAGACTTGTCTGTTATGTTTATGTTTTTATGTTTAAGTCAAATGTAATGTAATATCACACTTACCAATGTGCTGAATCTCTCTGCATTTCTCACACTCCTCTTTTAAACTAATGCAGCCGGCAGAGTTACGGCGAATCTCTCTGCAGGTCATCTTATCATTGCCAAACGGTTTCGTTACGATGACGTCCTCATTTGTTGTTCCAGCTGTGAAGTGAGGACACATCGGTTGTGTAAATGTGTTCATTCAAGCAAATAGTTTGTTTGTATACTCTAACTGGTATATTATGATATTACAGTGTATTGTAGAATGTATTATATCATGTGCCAACATTAACAATGACATTATATAATGAATGTGGTACACTTAAAAAACAGGTGCTTCACAATGGCATAGAAGAACCATTTTTGGCTGTATGGTTCCATAAAGAACTTCTGTAGAACCTTTCTGTTGCACACGTTTCTTTGTAGTGCAAACAATTCCACAGACAATTAAAAGGTAGAACAGAAATGGTTTTATAAAGAACCTTTGACTGAATGGTTCTCCAGGGAACCAACATTGGGCATCACTGTGTAGAAGCTTTTAAGAACCTTTCTTTTATGTGTTTATCAAAGCTATGAGATGTACCCTCAGGAAAATCCATGTTGCTGCCCATGTACGGCCCGATGGAGTCAAACACGTTTCTTGCCATCTCCATCATGGGGCGGAACATGTCATGGAATCCGTGGAACTCGGGGTACAGGGGTGACCTGTAAACACGGGCGACTCTGCCGCCCGTTGGGTCCTGCCTGGCGAAGATGGTGGGCATACGGAACGGACTGGAGAAGAAGCTGGGCTGGTGGAAAGCACGCATGTGGTCAAACACCTTCATGCTGTCCATGAAGATGTTGTCTACTCCATCAGCCACCTCAGTGTAGCGTTCCTCGAGGTCCTGGAAGTGTCTGGTCTGCTGCTGGTCCTGGTCCAACAGGCTCTCGATGTTCTGCCCATTAATCCAGATGGAGATGGGTGAGGTTCTGTTGAGAACTTCCTCCAGCTAAAGAGGACAGAGATGGTTTCTATCATTGTAATGGAGAGGGGATCACCGCAGTCGATGTTAGTTACCTTACCTGTCGCCCCACCAGGCCCGCTCCGCTGCTGCAGGTGCGAGAGTAATATTTAACACAGGTGTTCCTCAAGCAGGGCTTGCACTCCTCCCACAGAGCCTGCATGGTTTCATTACACACGCTTTGTTCTTCATTCATTTTCTCCTCCATTTCCTGAGCCGTCTTCAGGGCAAACTGATGGACAAAGCAGCCAAAAGAAGTTCTAACATAAACAAAAGTATATAAAAATATCTACCTGCAAATTTAATTCCACCTTAAGACATATGGAATGAAATGGATAGTTTTCCAGAATGGAAAGATAAATGAGTGTTTCTTCATTACGGCACCATTTAGTAGAACTAACAGATTTCTGGTTTATTTTTGTTGAAAATTTAACATAAATGTTATCACATTTGTTATGATACTCTAAACAGTATCTATCAGTAATCATAAACAATTTCAATATATTGTATGATAATGATTTTTGTCAATTTGTACATAAATAAAATTTCTTTCTATTTTGGATTTTTATTATCAACAATTTTTTCACTCCTAATATCAATAATTTGCATACGTGGTTACCAAGGAGACAAAGAAGCAGAGAAAGTAAATGCGAGACAATTATCAGCTGAACAGAACATTTCTTATGTGTCAGTTTTCAATGATCATTTTGTCAAATTAAGCACAAAGTTAAAATGTTTCATTATTTTTAGGAGAAATAAAATGCTCGCTGGGCAGGCTGCTAGCTCGGCTGCAGGCAGCTGGCTTGGCTGGATTTTCATAAGTGTGTCTGTCAGTTCCTGTCTTACCTCTTTCTGCAGTTTGGTTTTCTCCAGTTTAGACCGGAACCTCCTGTGATCCTCCTCTGATCTCTCCATCACGTCCTTCATCTCCTTCACTCCAGTGATGGCATTTTCAATCTGTTTATCCAAGTATTTCTCACCCAGCAAAGAGATCTCTGTAAACAAGCACATACGGTTTGATTTATAAGCCTCAGTGGCCGCTCACAACACGCTGAAACAAGGAAACAGACGTACGAGTGAGATCCTCTTGAGATGGAGGCAGCAGACTGTCAACAGTGAGGTAGAGCAGAGAAAGCCCCAATAAACACCAGGAGTTCTTCATCTTTGGTGTCCAGTTTTAGAAGCTCGTTCTGTAACAGAGGACAGGAAGTGGTGGGCAGTGATGCTTTATGGAGCCATTTTACTCGTTTCAGTTGAGTTGTGGTGAAAGTGTTTTGAGCACAGAAAACTGCAAACCCGCACTGTTGTCATGTGCCACTGCCTGCTGCAGGCTGCGTGGATGCTGAATCCAGTGTATCAATGCAGCACTTTTTATCTCTGGTACAATGAAAGTGACTTTGTCTGCGACCTTGTAATGTTTTTGTAATGCTGGTAAGATCCAGCAGGGGGTGATGTTGCGTATAACAAACAAACACACTGTTAAGGATTGTTATCCGTTTTTACCATCTTAATACATCCGAAGCTGTTTTAAGTTTTGGGCTTAAAGAACAAAACTGATAGAAATGTAGAAACTCTGTAACTCTGGAGCTTTTATTTGTTCCTTTTTGCCGATTATGTGGATTTGAAAGCAAATCCCCTTTGCTAAAGCTTTTAGAATGGTTGTTATGACAACACATTTCTTTAATAAAGCTGTACTTTTAATCATGATGAATAATTCCAAACCATAAAATGTTACTTTTATTTTCATAGTTTACAGCAGAGTCTGGATATATACTTCAGTTCTGGGGATTGTGGTTGTTGGAGAGAATTATGGTCAAACAAACCTTTCTCTTTGGGTTTGTGTACATAGAAACCCCACGACTGCCAAAATAAAGCTGGCAGCTAAGTTACATAAGAAGCATTTTTACCATACGCCTGTTACAGCTCAGTTAACTACAGTGCGATGCAGTTCTTTGCTTTATCTTCTCCAAATGCCTTAGGTTAAAAAATACACCATAACAACTGAGGTTTTTGCAAGCACGTCATTTTTATCTTCATTGCTTTCCTTGAGTTAATCTCGTCCTTGCTCCTTATCTCTGAAATACTGTTTTTCTATCTGAAATTCTCTGTTTCTCATGCTGAAATGAGTGTGTAAGTCTGTGGCAGGTGGCGTTTATAAGAAGTGAATCTATTCTGTCACACAGATGGCTTGGATTTGTTTTGTTCGACATTATGGTGCTAATGCGCAGTGTGTGTCCTGAATCCAGCTGACCCAGCTCAGCTTCTCTCTCTGGGTCTGAGGCTGCCAGACAAATTACTCTCTGAAATGAAAATAAATCAATACAAATTCTGCCAGAGAGAAGAGTCACATTTAAACCCGGCTTAGCCAAGCAGCTTTGTGCATGACATCAGGGGTGAGCATGGCACCTGGGGTGGACTGACATTCATTAACTGCATAAAGCGGGTTTAATGTTGCTTGTTGTAATTAGGAAAATGTTTAGATGACTTTTAATGCTTTGATTTCATGCCACGTAAAATTTTACAAACAATATGTTGTTGTACATTTTGCAGCAGGAGGTTTTCGGCTCGTAAATGCAAAATGTAAAAATGCAACATTCTAAGCAAACAATGCAATAAAACAAATTACACACTAAAATGGAAATCTGCAGGTATAACGTCACTGTCATCTGTTTATAAACAGCGTAATGATTCATGTGATTCTATATTGAAAGCATTTATATATTAATATAGAAGCCAACAGAGGATGCTCTTTATAACCATGTTAATAAAACTGTATGTTCACATACATTTCAACACAACACAGAAACATGTTATTATTTTGCAGGGGACTTACCCTGATCCAGTCTCTTCTGCAGATGGACTGTCTCTCCTCTGGCTGCTTTATATGCGCAGGACGGTGATGTTGATGACGCGATTCACAGGATGAGAACGCCAGCGGCTTTGGACTGTTCCAGAAACAGTGTGATGCTCAACAGCAGACGCGTCCTCTCACCAGAAGTGGGCAACATTGCTCTGTGTCCTCACACTGCTTGTGCAGACAGGCTGAACGCGAGGGCTTACGGGAAAAGTGTTTTCTGGAGCTTACCGGCAATGACTGTGTATATGGATAATTCATTATTGTCAGAGGTTTCCAACATTTAAGAAAGGTGAATCACTACAGACTGAAGCGACCCAGTTAAACCCAAACATCTGCTGTACTGGTGCAGCAACAAATCCGGAACATGTGAAACTAGTTTGCAGACCAATGCTAACGTTTAACCAAGTAAACAAGTGTATGCCGCATTTGCTGCTTATGCAAGACTTTAATGAGCACCATGAACTAATTCTGTTATGAGCTGTTATTACCAGATTAACAATATAGCTTCCCGGCTCCTGGTTGGTTATTTATGGTTGTTTTTGTTCTGACCTGTTTGGTATGTAACATTACTTTTAGCAATTACATGACAAGCAAAGTTCTATGTACTGTATTTAGTATTTCCTGTTGAAATATTTCGCATTGGTATTTCTGATTCTAGAAAGCATTCGATTGGTCAGAATTTGTGCAGTGCAACATGAGTCATCAGTTGTATATGCAGTTTATATTGTATAACATTTAGGAGTACACATGGATTAAAAGCCTTAAAATAGTTTTTATTTTAGAATGTGTGTAAAACTACGACGTAAAAGGTGATAGTTTGGCAATATAAATGAGACACTGAGATTATAATTGATATGTCTGTACAGCAGACATAACATGTTGTTTTGTGAGTTGTTACATGTAATTTGAGGAAAACATGTTATTGTGTATTACACATCCAGACCAGAAGATCAGTCCTACAGTGCACTCAAAACATCACAGCTTTTGTGCCCTCAGTCGCAGAGAGTTGTTCTGGATTCTGTAAGATGTTCCGAAGCCGGAAAAACATGTAAATGTCAGGAAGTTTTTCATAACTTGTTGATGTTTGGTCAGTGCTGATTCAAAGCCAACGGGAGATATCAGTGTCTCACATGAGCGTGTCTAAACCTGCAGTTTCCCTACAAACAGCTGCAGCTTAAAGCCACTCCCTCTTTATAGTGTCATGTGACTGTAAAAACGTTATGTCATGCTGCTCATAAACTACAGCCCAGTACACCGTCTGTTATGCCCCAAACTAATTAGATGTATTTGCTAAGGCAGACTTGAGTTTTATTATAGCTTATATCTGTGTTATGAGTGTGTTCAGATCCATAACCCTGTATTAAACTCTAGCACAGCGTGTCTCAAACCACTCGTGCTACAGTCATAAAGAATTAGCTTCAATAATACTGATTGTTATGTTTTTTATTGCTTTTATAAACAATTAAATGGCATATGTTCACCTAGCAACAGCATAACAGTACACTGAAAACATCGTTATTGCGTGGGCAAGCGTGACTAACCTTGTCTTCTGAAAGTGTTGTAGTTTAAAGGCTGGTCTCTGTAGTCCACTGCTGTCCTCTAGGTGGCAGTGATTCATGTGTAGGGCAGAGACAGAGAAAACTGTTTTGTGGTCAGCACCAGAGGAATGGAATGCAGCCCCTAATCAAATAAAGGAAACCCTGTCTTCATTAAAATGCATAACAGCCCGTTAAAAACACACTCGGGAAAAACATCTGTATTGTATTCAGCTGTGCGGAAACTTATTTGCATCTTCTGAAAACATGGAAAACAACCTGCGTGTTTACAAAATAAGACGTTATATATTTGTGTGCGTAACAATGTAAGTGTCGGTTCTGTAGTTTGTATTCCAGTTACTTATTTACTTATTTATAGTAAATCCATCTGAATCAGTTTGAAGGCACATGAAGTTCCAGATAGTTCTTCACGCTAGTCTATTAAACGACTCCATTTGGCAATATTTGCACTTCTGGCAACCAGATCAAAGCTGGTGATTTAAAAGTAATTTGATGCGTGTTAAAACGTCACTTCACCACGTTTCGGAGGTGTGCTTGAGTAATTACCGCAGAATTTCTCTCATATTCACCTCCAGAATTTTAACCAACAAAAAATTCGTATAGTGTTGATGTTTTCTTACTGTAATGGTTTGATGTCTATTGCATATTTGCATAACGATTTGAATTGCGCAACATCATGTGATGCATTTTTCACATAACACACAATCACTCTCTTGAGACTCGATCAATCAGTTTATTTATTAAAAGCGTTTGTTTGTCTGTGTGCACGAATATTAACAATGAAGCAAAAATAGTGATGTGTAAAACGACAGCCACACGCCACATCCCCATCACAACACATTTCTGATTATTTTCAGTCAGTTCCACCTGTGTTTATAGTCTCTTCTTCTGAGGGCAAAACACTTCAGTACACTCTGATGCAAATAAGCCAAAGGAAGTCCAATGGTTTTTTTTATTGATGAGCAACAGCACATGTGTGTCTTTGTTTAATCAATCCTTCAGATTGTTCTTTCCCAATGGGAACCCTGTGATTCCGGAGGAAAACCATGTTAAAGCCAGTCTGCACCGGAAAACACATCCGAAACAGTCTCTGCTGACAGGGAATGTTCTCAGAATGTTCGATAACGTTCTCTCAAAAATGTAACGTTTGTAGAACATTTTTAACTAAAATGGATATTGGAGATTCCTGATTTAAAAAAAAATATGGGTCACACGACTTCCAGAATCTTCTGTCCTAATCTGAACCTTCTCTCTTAATAACACAGTTAGTGTATAATTCTATGATGTCATTGTATTTGTGCTCATGTATGATATTATTGTATCCATGACTAAGACACATCAGGCAGTGATACTGGCTTTAGATGGGTTCAATTAATCAGCTATGCTTTGATACCAAATGCATCGTGACCCCACATTTAAATCAGAGACAAATGTTTATCATTTATTCCTTTGAACCTTTGAGCCTATGGATTTTTCTACAGTATTCAAAAATAATTTGATCCCGAGAGGAATTTTAAACACATTTGTGTTGTGCATCTGTAAGACAACGTGCCAAAAGTGTAAAACATTTACAAATGCTGTTTATCTTCCAACAGAATAACAGGAAAGTTGTGTCTCTTTCTGCCTCATATGGCAAACATGAAGGGCTGAAGATATTGAAATGTCCAAAAAATGTCCAGGCCCCAGATGATTAAGGTGCATGTTGGTCCAACACCAGACATTTGTTAACAATTAGGCTGTGAAACTTCTGCACCATCCCACCTCCTCCTCATCTCCTCCCCTCGCTTCATCCCACCACCTCCTCATCTCCTCCCCTCGCTTCATCTCGCTCCTCCCATTTCCACACAGAAACAATCCCTCCCTCATGTTTCCCAAAGCTGCACATGGTAACTGTCCATGGTGTGAGTCTGCTGTGCTTGTGAAGCAGAGAGGCGGCATGTTTCAGAGGGTTCCTCAGCAGACACCAGCTTCTGCATGCTGTGCACTTGTTGTTTTCTTCAGTTCTTCAACATTTTATTGACTGTTTGTTTACCTGCGATTTAGGGATTTGGATGTTTCACGTTCATGTAAACAAACCAGAGTGATTCTGGGTGATTGTAGCTCTGGATTCTGATTGGTTGTTGAGACTTTTGAACAGGTGCCAGAAGATACTTTGTACAAACTTGGTCTCGGTGCTGAATTTTTCCACCTGATTTTCACCAGCTTCTCCTGAGGCAGTGTTACAGAGACAACATGAAGGGTGAGCAAAGTTCTGCTTATTCAAATGTGTCTTATTTTGCTACACGAAAAGCACATATATTACTTTACACACCTGAAAGTCCAGGTGACCGTAGAGAGAGCAAGACTGTCTTTCAGTTATTTTGACAGCAGAACACATCACACCTTCAACACTCTCAGCTTGACACCCTGTGCTGTTGATTTTTGGGGTTAGACTTGTGGAAACTATATTTGCAGGGCAGTATTTCAGATGCTGCTTCTTGTCAATGGGCTGTAAGACAAGGAAGTTTATTTGAAGACAAGTAAAAAGTGTGGATTTGTATCGTGGAGTGAGAATCTCTTTATTTATTGGAAACTTGTGTAAGATGAAGGTTGTTTTATTTCTCTTTTAATGCATGAGTCGTGAAAGATCAGAGTTCCTGATGTGTTCCTCATGTTCCTCATCAGATATATGGCCTGTTCTTCATGTGTTATGAGTGGCAGGTGTGGAACAGTACAGATTTCCTTCAGCTATGTTCACAGGTTCTGTCTTACACTATCTGGGGGTAGTGTCTTTTGGCTCTTCTTATTTTCCAAGCAGGCAAACTATTATATTATAAGTTATTTTAAAGGTTCTGTTAATATCTGTCCCATTTAAACACAATTGTTTATAACTGTAATTAAAGACAGAAAGCTAATTGTCTTTTGTTACAGCCCTCAGTAACAGGCTCGTGTTTAAACAGTCTGGAAACAAAAAAACAAGCAGTGAAACATACCAGAAAACATAATTTCATGGAGAGAGGAGATCTGAGGGTGGAGAGAGGAGATCTGAGGGTGGAGAGAGGAGATCTGAGGGTGAAGAGAGGAGTTCTGAGGGTGGAGAGAGGAGATCTGAGGGTGGAGAGAGGAGATCTGAGGGTGGAGAGAGGAGATCTGAGGGTGGAGAGAGGAGATCTGAGGGTGAAGAGAGGAGATCTGAAGTTCACCTCCAGCCACTCATTGGTTTCTAAACTACAGGAACACTGTAAGGCGGCCACTATAAGAATGCTTTCAGCTATTTCTCATTGGATTGTAGATTTGCCCTCTACATCAACACATTCTCTGCATGTTATTGCATTGAGTGAATCCCACATGCACTTTTTAAATGCATGTAAAGCAGAGACACTTGTTTTTATTAGTGGTGGTTAAATCTCTGTGGTTTGGGAAGACCCTGCCCATCATCTCTGCTTCCCAGCTCAAAATACTTGTGAGAAGTTTTTGCCCACTGCGTTTGTCTGGTCACAAAATACCATAATTACTGTGTTTCCTGTGTGTTGGTGTTCATTAGCTTGGATATCAAGTTAATATAAGTTCAGTATGAATTATATTAAATGTTCTCTTGAGAACACCATACCAGTGGCTTTCCATTGGCATATATGATGGATCTAGGAGGATCATCTGTAAATCTTTTGCAAACCAAAATTCAACATAGGATTTATGTGCTGAACTTATGAATTATATTAGACAGTCGTATTTCAAAGTGTATTTGGAAGTAAGGAATTTTTAAAGGGATACTTCCCCCAAAATAATAATTCTTCCATCATTTACGCACGCTTCTGTCATTCCAAACCTGTATGTTTTTTTTTGTCTCTGAGGAACACAAAAGATGAAGAAAAATGACTTTCTCGTCTGGTCCACAGATGAGGAAAAAATCATACAGGTTTGGAATGACATACGGTGAGTAAATGATGGAAGAATTTTTGTTTTTGGGTGAACCATCACTTTAATGTGAACTGAAGCAGCCCTCTTAAAAACTCACGTGTTAAAAACTGACCAACTGTTACAGCTGTTATAGCTAACATTGTGCCACATGAGTGTAATGTTTACAGTGTTTTGAGAGGACCTGGGATGAAGTTTCAAACACTCATGTATGAGCAGATGTTATTTCATCACACAATGAGGTTTTAGGACTATTAGCGATCTTCTCTTCAACACACACTGTATCGACAGAACAAAATAATATTTCTTGCAGGTAAAGTTAATTGTTTAGTGAACAAGGCTTAACTTTGATCTTTCTGATGATCTGAGGTCAAGTAAGGTTGATTTTGAGAGTAATCTGTCAAAACCAGATTGTGACCGTGTAGCCGTACAAGTTCATTTCACTGTTGCATAACAAGGCTGTTCACTGTAAACATGTTTAAATCTTACATCACAGATTTTGACTGCCGCCCTCTGTAAACACATAGCAAATTCTCTTTATGTGTTCAGACTTCAGACTGGGACTAGAAACTTTCCACTACCCTCAATACTTTAAAGGTCTGTCGAATTAATGAAACAAACTGGCCCTTCATAGCTTTGATCCTTTTCAAGTGGACCTCTGTTGGCCTGGACATGCTGGTTTTTGAAGTTCTGGCTCAAGGGATGTTTTGCAGACACTCAGAGCAGAGCAGAAGGGTCTCCTCCTTTTCCTCTGTACCGCTGGCATCATTTACAGCACCACAAGCCAGAGTCAAGGCTGGGCCGGCTCAGATCCACCAGGACTAGTGAGGAAATGTAAAGTCTGGGACCTGCTTTAGCCGCACACATTCCGACCCCCACCCTTCCTTCCCTCACCGAGCTTTAGCCCCTTCTAGAAGTCTGGTTCCAGACCTGACCTCAGCTGCCTGAGAAACAGGTATAAACAATCGTACCTCAGAACATGAGCTTAGCTGCTCTGGTTTGTAAAGCTCCGAGTCATGACCAGGGTTTGAAAAATACTGTACAGCCCAATTAAGCTACTTATAAAACAAACAGAAAGTGAAGCAGGTGCAAACGGTGACCCTCCCTGATGTTGTTTCAACATGAATCGTTTAAAACTATTGCCGAAAATGAGGTCAGATACGGAGCAGAGATTTACCCCCAGTAACAATTCTGTACTCGGTACCAAACTCAGTCAACTCCATCTGCAGGGGGTTTTTGGCGTTTTTTTATGTTTTTGACATGTTTTAGAAAGTCACAAAATTCTAACAATTGTTTAATAACATTCTTATAACCTGCAACAATGTTAGCACAGTGTAAAAAACTGCTTTGAACGTTCAAAATAACATTTTTTTAATGGAAACATTAGGGATACGTTCTCACAACCTGAAATTGTAAGCTGGGTTATTCACTTCAATTCTCTTGTGTTGTTGTCTATCCATCACAGCTTCTTTAACTCGGGCTGGTCTCCAGTGAAACTTGCTAGATTGCAGCTTTCCAAAGAGACGCCTCCACATTTTCATGCTCCCTCTGTTCTGTTTGTCATGGATTTATGAAATTAATGGAACACGGGTGGTCTTGGACACCACAGAACACATCTTGATCTTGGTGATCAAGTATCTCAAATGGATCCCAAATTTCTAGCCAGTGATGAGACTACCATGCTTTGCTGCCATTGGATTTCTCATCGTCTTTGTTCTTTCTTTTCTGATGGAGCTTGATGTTCTGATGGTATATGGTCCCTGTTTTTCTATGTTACTGGACTGTTTTTTTCCCACTGATATTCCGATTGTTCTCCATTCTGTCTGTAACTATATTCTAACCAACAAAATCTTTATTTTTCTGCCACTTGGGCAGAACACCTGTGTTGTTTCTCACATGCACCTTGCCAACGTTCTGTTGGTGTAGCAGCCAGCCAATGGCTTCGTCCACTGCATTCGTTTAATATACCTTTTGTTTTTCTGAGTTCAGGAGTGATCTATTTTCTTTTGCAAAGAATAGGTAACGTGATTTCATTGCAAAAATACTTCAGATCAATAAATAATGCAATTACATTCAATTAACATTTCGGCTAAAATAGACCCATTAAAAACAAACTCAACATGAGCTGCTAAACCTTTTGGCATAAGTGTGTGTCTGAAACAAAATATTCCCATGCAGTTTTATTCCTCCCAGAGGTAATAAATCACCTAAAAACATGAATCACATTTTGTAGAGAAACACTTCCCTCACCAATTTCATGTAATTGTGATATAACGTTACTTCCAGCAATGACCTCACGAATATATGAGTCAGTGCAAGTTGACTGTTTAGTGTCTTGAGGACGGCACTAGCAAGCACCCAGCTAACAATTTTAGGTTATAAGAACATTTTCCTAAAAACTTAAAAAAATATTATTTTGAAAGTTCTAGGAATGTTACTCAAACATTCTGTAACATTTTTAAAACGTTTCACTAACTGCTGAAGAATAACTTTATATATGATATATAATATTTAAAATGTTCTACTATCGTTAATGTTTTTGAGAACTTTGAGGGAATGTTTGCCAATGCTCTGAGAATATTCCCTGTTAGCTGGGCAGGTCTTGCAGCATTTTGGCTCAAATTTATGATTGATGATTCTGGAGATCAGTTGCATGTGTCAGACCCCAAAATAAGTTTATGTTTCAGTCTGTTGATCTTGATTTGCACATACATACATCAACTTTTTCTTTTTTGTGTTTTTACAGACAGCTATTGTGGCTACGAGAATCAGCTTTTCAGCGGTATGTGCTCGCATTCTCTAACGCATTGTCATTTGTAATGGGCCACCTCAACCAGGTCATATAACAAAAACGTGTACAGTAATAAGTACAGTAATCCCTGGGATGGATCAAGCTGTCCACCTATAACCTCTTTCCATGTAACTCTAAAAGCACACACAGTGAAGATACGTTTCTCCTCCATGCACAAAGTAGAAGATGGAAACCGTTTGATTGGCCAACACAATGAGCAATGACTTGAGCAATGAAAGATTATGAGTCCATTTAAATATGATGCATTTTGCAGTCGTGACTTCTTCATGTTTTGTACGATCTCTCATTGCAGAGGAGGAATTAACTGGGGAAGAGGAAGAAAATCCTCCTCTGAGAGGTTAGAAAAATTCATCTTTTGACGTTTATTGCTCGAAAGATAACACAGAGTGCACTTACTACAGTGTATGTTCATAAGGATGTTATTGTTATTGTGATATCATTGGGTTTGATATTTATATATGTGTGATCTTAACAGATATGAGTCACGCTGTAGCGCGTCGCGATTTGTTTTGCATGGAATTCATTGACTTCAACACTTTGAAACTGTTTGTCAGCGTGTTTATATGTGGATGAGTCAGCATGTGTTCTCCACTGCTCTGTTGTTATGAGTGTTTATTGTTCATCTGTTTCAAATGTCCAGTAATGAAGCTTGACATCTGAGAAGTCACGACTCAAAGTTGAATTATCCCGCTAAAGAAAACGAGTCACAGATTTTAGTGTAACTCATTAAATATTGCAGGACGTTACTGTGTATTTTAAAAGTTTACGTGAACGTTTTTAAACAGGTTTTCTGAACACTCCCACCAGCTGCTAGTGGTCATACAAACAAATAGCCCCGCCCCAAACTCACCCCATTGGTTGAGCCGATGTCGCTGTCTCTGGCTGTCTCAGGCTCCAGGTTTTTAAAGTGTTTGACAATGTTTAAACGTTCTCGTAATCAAATTACGAATGGTTTATTTAATGTTGTCTCTGCGTATTAAGCTGGGATATAAGAATAAGCAAAGGAAAAAGCTTTAGTGTTGATTTTTGAGCTCAGATATCTTTACGTAACAGTTACGTTCTAACGGTTCGTTTATGATAAAGTTCAGAATCTCCGGGTTCGTCTATGAGAGCTGTATGTGTTTTTGTGTCTGCAGAAAGGACACGAGGAGGATGTGTAAAATGCCAGCAGTCACATTCCCTCCAGCTGGCTGTCAAAATGCTGTATGGCCTTCTTGCTTTGCTCATCATCGCCGTGGCTGTCTTAACATCTCTTGGTAGATTTACACCACACTCAGTCACATCAGTGCTCAACACTGTTTACAACTGATTTGGTTTCTGTTCCTGTGATGCCAATTCTTCATTTCTATGTTGTTGTTCCTCAAAAACAGAATAAAGTTGGAAAGGTCGACGTAAGACAGTGTCGCTTTAACTCTGGGCACTTTTGGGCCGGTAAAAGGTTCCAGTTTTAATTTGACCTTGATATAACAAACAGGAACCATTTAAAATCTGTAAGTTGTAATAAAAATCAACCCCAGGGACATAAAAGTGCCTAAAGCTGAAGAAGCACTCAAACAAGTATTTAACTAGCTATGAGATATTTCAGTGATGCCACACGCATCTGTTTCATATTGCTATAACGCCACAAAAATGTTGTTACATAACAAGCAGTGATGTGTGTAATATGCATACTGTTATGTTAAGGAATTTTATACGGGAAGCAATCTGAAGTTGATAAAATAAAGAAAAGTGTCACAGGATAAAAATTCAGGCACATCTGGGACACCCGTAACGTGTTCAGTGATGCGTGACAGAAAACTGTTAAAGATTTTCTTTCAGCACCTTTTGAAAAACAGTAGTAAAAAGCACACATACAGCTGAAATATACGTTACAACCGCAAGCAACGGTCCATTACTCACTTAACTAGTCCCTGAAGTCCAAGATTAAGTCTTGGTGTGTAAAGATTCTGAAAAGACTTTCCGACACCTTCATTCCAGGAGGAAATAGAGATCACTTTAGAGGGATTTCATAGTATTTGTTATGAGTGTTTATTGTTGCAAATCTTATGTAATTCTGCACATTTTTTATTTTGAAATATTTCAAATTAGAAGTTTGTATGCATCTGTTTTTTTACATCACTTTAATCACCAAAAATTCATATTTAATATGAATACATTTTGCTTTGACAGTCTTTAGGAGAGTCGACACCTTATCTGAAAAGGAGTCATTTTACCACAAAAAGATTTCCAAAGTCCAGGAGAGTATAAAAGGTAAGAGTTTATATTTTACAATCTAATTTTAAGATTACAAACAGCCTCAAGTCCTAATTTGTACAACAAGAATATAAAACCGCAACAACAAATAAAAAATGTTCATATGGTTGCTTTTGTTTAAATTAGGTTTGGTAGATGCTAATGTATTTATTATACATGTGTCTATATATTGTTAGATCTAATGTATTTATCTAATCTCACAGTTCACTTCCTGTGGTTACTGAACCCATCAGAGAGCAAAACCTCTTGAGGAATCATTTATTATCTAAATAATGACCTAGAACACAGCTGTGCATACACTGATCCTTCAGCCTTTTACAACCACAGAGTTTCCTGCTGTTAACTGTACATCATGTTTTGAATGAGCAGTTAAGAGACCGATGGTTTGGTGGTTCTTTTGCAGATTTCAGCACAGCTGACAACTATTCCAACTGCATAGATGTTGCACAATTCCAAGTGGAGATTGCCAGATTGAAAAAGGAGTTTGAGGAGATCCAGAAGAAGGTTCAAGGTCAGGAGCAACAGTTGGACCAGAACAGCCAATCCCAGCAAGGTCTAACACAATCCAGCAACAGAATAATGAGAGATCTCCAGGCCTTTGGAATCACCATCAAACGCATAAACCAGTCTCTGAGCCAATACCTGGATCAGGTGACTGGCTGGCAGGTTGTGATCAATGAAACTGATCATGGAATGAAAACCCTTGTAGAAGATCAGTATGATTTGAGGGCTACAATGCAACAGGTCAACACAACTGTTGCTCTGAGCGCATTATGGATAGGTGCTCTTCAGAGGAAAGCTGAAGAGGAAACCTTGATACTCCAGAAATTAACAGCAGACTGGCAGAACTACAGCAGAGTTTTAACGGCACTAAAATCCAATGCTAGCCTAACCACGCAGACGATGAGGACTATTCAAAGTGGCGTCTCTGCTACTCTCCAGCGAATCAGTATGACCTCAGAGATGATACATGACCTTACTCTGCAGGTCATGAACCTTCAGATGCAACTGGACAATGTTTCTTCTTACATTGATGAACATGAGGAGAACATGCATGACCATCAGTACCATGCCAAGTACTACATGAACCGTACCAGAGAACGTTTTTTGAGCCTGGATGCAAGAATGGAGTCCATTGAAATGGAGATTGACACAATCTCCTCCAGCATCAATGCAACTGTTAGCCATGTTCAGAGCATGTACAAATACATCAACATCGAGAGTTCATCATGTCAGTCCAGACTGGGTAGCCACACAGAAGATTTGCAGAACATGAACAACACAGTACTGCTGCTTCTTCACCTGGCTGACACGCTTAGAACGCAGTACATGATGCTGAGTGTACGCCTTGATGCTGATGTGAGGAACCTTTCCATGATCATGGAGGAGATGAAGCTGGTAGACACCAGTCATGCACAGCGGATCCAGAACTTCACTATTTTGAAAGGTTGTGCGCTACCTGTAGCATCTACCGTATAAAACAGGTTTACAGTTAATGTTCTTGTAGATTTTGAAACCTGAGAAAATGTTTATACTCCGTGTTGTTGGGGTTTATAGCTTAGGAGATTGTATTTACTTTCTCTCAGACGTTTCTTCCAAAAGTTTTACTCTAAATTGGTATTTTGTTAAGAACTTAAGTTACGTTCATTTTGAGCTTGGATTGCAAACAATGGTGGCTGGGCAAATTTATCCACAGTTTGAGATACTGTTGAGATCTCTTAAAGTTCTAGAGAAGATACACAAGACATTACTACATTATTTATTTATGAGAAAAATCTGAGACGCAAGACATAAAAATCTCCATTTCCACTCCATCCAATCCCATTGGTGGCTATAGGAAAAAAAATAGAGATATTAATGAGATTTGATTTCTTATTTCAATTTTCTTACAGGTGTGCCTGGGCCACCAGGTCCAAAGGGAAACAGAGGAGAACCAGGAGCCAAAGGACCTGTCGGCCTTACAGGCATCAAAGGAGACCGAGGACTTCCAGGAAATCGTGGCTCCCTGGGGCCAAAGGGGCTTACGGGAATTAAGGGTGATCAAGGTGTGCCAGGAACTGCAGGGATGAAAGGGGGACCAGGACTTAGAGGTGAAAAGGGGTCTTTAGGACCACCTGGACCTCGTGGAGAAAAGGGACAGAAGGGTGATATGGGGGTTCCTGGCAAGGATGGAGTTCCTGGTCCCAGAGGACCAACTGGTATCCGGGGCCCAGCTGGACTCCCAGGGGTACATGGGCTTCCTGGACCGGTAGGAACACCAGGACCTCAGGGACCACCAGGGCCCCCTGGACCACCAGGGGAACCTGCCCAAAGTTCATGAACAAAACTGGATCATGATCCTTTCCTAATGGTTGATACACTGACTGTCATTCTGGACAGAGTGATTCACTTCTTTGTAAAAAATGCTTGCACGTATCCACCTAGAGCTTTCTTAAAACAATCTGATGGTGAGAACTCTTAGAGACCTACACATGTGTTCCCCAACAAGGAGCTTGCTTGTATCGACAATGGTTACCAAGCCAGGCTGCTATAAAACCATTGATGTACGCGGCACCACCTTTTGGCTGTCAGACAGAAAACAAAACCCATTTTCTGACAGTCATCATATGATTACGGGCATTGACTGTATATAGAAGCGCTGCAGTGTACATTTTTGAAAGCTATTGATTGTATGAAAAAGGACGTCCTCGTGGACTTGAAGATACCAAGAACAGACAAATGTTGTTGTGATCCTAGTGTAATGTAAAGCTGTTTTAAATCATGATTAACATCAGAAAACTCAGATGCCTTTTAATGCTCGTGTAAACATATAAGTAGTGCGACAGCATTCATTATGTATTTGCATCATAATCATAAGACATTCAGAGCGGGTTCTCTGGTGCTACATAGTTTTTATAGTGTGAGTTTGTGTACTAAATATTTCCAGGCATCTACAGTAAATGGCACATGTTTATAAAACACACGGTACAAAAGTGAAGATCACTTTACAGCATTGCAATAAATATGGTGAACTATACAGACACGTGTCATCGTTCTTTGGCAAAGAACAGTGCAACATTCTTATTAGTTTGTATGATTCTCTGCATGTAAATATAGATCGTTTAACAGTGTGATTGTATGTGTTGGCTATTTGGCTCCGTTTAAAGGGTCTTTTATTGCATCTTTATGACGAGTGTCAGCATATAGTTTTACGCACAACAGTAAAGGGTTTTATTGGTATATGAATAAAAACATGTTTTCTCAGTTCTCTTCTCCAAATGTAAGACTACCAGTAAAAAATGTTTTTCTTTTTTTATAGAAAATTACCAACATAAGACTTTGATTATTGTGAATTTAAAATGTTTTTAAGATTTGTTACTGTTTGATTTTGCCTCAATGACAACATGTTCTCAAGCTGGTGTGGACTGCAAAGGTGGAACACCTGTTGGTCCATAACAACATCCACATAGATTTTAACACAATGATGGTATGACGATAGTTGGTTAGCATGTCACTAAAAACATGTTTCTTCTTTTAACACATTTTACAAACGATGAGCGTTCGGTGGTTAATTTTTAGTGTTTTATTGCTATGGCCGTCATCTAATAATCCTGCCGCAGAACAGAGAAAAATCCATTAGCACGAGATGAGTGACATTGAATGTGCTGTGAGATCATTTATTTACACAGCCTGTGGAATCATTTCTCTGTGTTTCCTCAAGAAATCCACATCATTTCTTAATTCTTTCTCAGGTTCATTACTGTGTAAATGGACTTCATATCCAACCTGCTTTTTATGATATAATCGCCGTTTTGATCCAGGAAACACAAATACTAAACAATTTCTGAACAAAATTGATTCCTTCTGGTAATACCAACATAACAGTGAGCGCGTGGGAACCAGCTGAACCGTTAGCAACAAACAGCGACGGCCAAACTTCAACCTTTTGGATTTCTAGTGAGTTCCAATGAAACTGGACTGGTTTATAGTCATGTTACCTTTGGCAAAGGTTAAGGTGGGAGAGGACCCTGGCTGCCAGTTTAATAAAGTTGTTGGTAAAGCAGAAATAAATATTCTGGCAAAGGGCGCCTGCCCACAATCTGACCCTGTGTAATGCAGTGCTATCATGTGTATATTAGATTGGAGAGGACCAGAGGGAGGTTGTTCACTTGTGGAGGTTGTTTGTCGTCCTGCAGACGGCTTTGCCCATTATGAGCTCATGCCTGGTGAGTCTCTGCAGCCAGTGACCAGTCCAAGCCGAAAGTTCTTAGAACGTTGGCTAATGTTCTCCCAAAGTTACCAAAATCGTTCTTGCAGTAACATTAGTAGAACTTCCTCAATGTTAAAAATACCAAAAACATTATTTTAACTTTAAAAAATGTTTGAATAACATTCCTATAACCAAGCAATAACGTTAATACAACGTCAAAAAAACTGGATAAACATTCTTTTGAACATTCATAATAATTTTTAATGTAATTGTTTCTTTTAATTTTATAATGTTTTTGTTAGTTAATGTAAATGTTAGGGAAACACTCCTACAACCTAAAATTGTTAGCTGTGGAGTTCCCCTCATCCTCCAGAACTGTACATGATGTTTTAGGGACATTTTGCTAGCCAAAGAAAACACAATGACATTAATAACGGGTCAGAAATTTACATTAACACACGTTACATAATTCTTCAATGGCTTATAGCTCATGTTTCCAAGACAGATCCAGGAACCATCCATCAGTTCTGCAAATAGACCCGTTTCGACAAAGTTCTAATGTCACAACAAAATCAAAGTGTATCATAACGATCAAAACAGTCAAACGCTGTTTGAGTCACGCAGTTCTTACAAAGACAAACTGTGAGCTGAATGGAATCTGGGCTGGTGTTTCATTAATATCTCAGCTTTTATAGCTTACAGTAATATTTCTACATTTCTCTGTTGGAGATCTGGAGTTCTGATCTCTTCTTCTGTAAGAGCTGCAGAGAAGACAAACTGATTGGACAGAGCTGACAGTCTGAGGACATCCTGGAGCGTGAGAAGAACACAATGATATACAAGACACGTATTTCTTGTGCTTTAAGTTTAAAATGAGAAGTGAAAAGTTAGTGGGTGTCGTGTTTTCTCTCTTCTGAATAACATCTGAGCTGCCAGAATAAACTGCGCCAGATGTTGAGCGCCAAGCGCGCGTTCCAGCTTCTTTTTCCTGCGTGCAGAATTCATTTCATGCGAGCGTTTTCTCACTTTAGATATTTAATAAAAGGTCTGATGCATGAGAAACGTGCATTAGACTAATGAAGAGTTTGCAGAAAGAAATCTGAACTGCAGGTTTAATTAAAACTGATGAAAACAAGAATGGAACGGTATGAGTTTTGAAATGATTAAAGCATGACAATGAATTTGATTACTGAAGACAGATTGTTTCTTTTATACTTCGGTTGGTATGCTGATCACTTTTTAGGACGTAAGATTTAAACATGCAATTGTGTCGTGTTTATATGCAATGAAAATTGGAAATAACTTTAAGTCGAGCTCAGCAAACAGAATATGCCAAAAATGTCTAGACAGTCATACGAGGGTGCTGAACTAATTTTAGGTGATTGCTTCAGCACGCCATACAAATTCTGATGTGCTGACAAAATCTACACGGTCCACGGTGAATTAAAGTTAAAGTACAAAATAAAGCTTAAGTTTCGTAAACATTCCATTTAACATGTGAGGCTGAACAGGTGTGTGTATTTCAGTAAACAAGATTGGAGGAAGTGGAAAATGGCATCACAGAGTTAGGGGCCTCAGGGGTCCATCTAAACATCTTCACACTGCTGAGTCTATGGGGGCACAACTGTTCTGGGCTCTATGAATCGTAGCGACAGCCGCAGTACAACATAACACTGACAGTTTATAGTCAGTGTTCAGGGAACTGTAATTTACACTAAACCTTAACACAATAAACCCAAACTACACGTTAATATTCTCAGAGAGAGTTCAGAAACTCTGGACCAACCTGTTAAAAATCACTCATTGAATCAAATTACAGCACCACAATGACCTGTTGTGTAATTAAATGTGTTTAGAAACACACGCCAAAAACTGTCCTACAAACGCATTAGCTACGAGATATCAAACGATTAGCGATTTAGTTTGTTTCTCTTAAATTAAATAATATAATTTAATCCAGGCTGAATAAATAAAGTCAGAAATGAAACATGAAGACATTTTATGATACAGACTTATTGAAACCACATGGAGGAGGAAATGCTTCGCGCAAAATAATCACCATCAGTTCAGGATTTTTGGTAAAGAGAACAGTATGATTTATCATAAAATGAAAAAAAACTTGCCTCTAACTTCTTTTTGCCTTTAAATTATTTTCTCCTTTTCTTAGTCTCTCAGTCTCAAGTTCAAAATGTTTAAATGAAATAAAAAGTGCTTATCAAAACAAACCTGAAGAACAAAACACATGTTTGATTCAGACTCCGGAAAACATTTTAGACAAAAATGAAAATTCTCCCAAAGAAATCATTGATTTATTAGATGAAGACAGACTGAATTTTTAGGATTTTTGACAAGCTCGTTGTCTCTGCTGAGACATGTTTGCAATGTTTTTGTGAACGAAGGCTTTGTAAAGTCAGAATTGATCAGAATTATTTGTGAAGGGCCGGCATGAGGACAGCCGGGGGAAATTAATCTTACAGCCACATCTAAAATATGTAAATGTGACTCCTCATACCTTCCAATTACAGCATTTGAAGGAAATGTCACAGAAATTGCTTGCTCCTTGCTCCTCAAAAATCATGCCAAAAAATCATGTTTATTACACTGACCTTACAATGGAAGTCTACCGGCAAAAGTTTTGGACAAAGTTTATGATTTGTAACTCTGCTTTCAAACAGTGTGTATTTTAACATGTACATTGTATTTTATTTATTCTATTTAACTGATATCACAATTAATACCCTGAAACAGCACAGCTAAACAAAGCTAAATATTATGTAACAATCTTTACAGATACATCATCCAGATTAAGGCCCTGAATCACACTGAATGCTAAAAAGTTTACATCGAATTAATGTCGACATTTTATCCCGTTCCTTTAAATACAAACAAATGAGCCAAAACGAAGACCGTGGAGGCGTTTCTGTGTTTAAACATATAACCAGAGGCTCCTCCAAACACAATGAGAGAAACATAAAGGGTGAGATGTAGAGGAGGAGTCTTGGATTTTTTGCTGAGTGTTCATCTGTGGTCGACTGTGAGGGGTTCGCGTGGAGAAACAGAGTCTGAGTGGCAAGTACAGCTAACAGGGTCCAGATGGCCCCTCTGTGTGTTAGAAATGGGGGTCAGGGGCCGATTCTACAGCTGTGGGCTCCTCTGCGCCAGGGCAGGGCTGTGGAAAATCACATTATAATTACTGTATGAGCTGCACATTTTGGAGGTACCTAAAACCAGATGGCGAGGTAAAGGTGGAGCAGGAAATGTGCCGTGTTGGGGGTTTAAACACTTGCAAGGTGCCACAGCCAGTGAAGCTGATGGTGCTTTAATTTAAAGTTCGTCACTCACACAGTTATTGTGGCATGTTAACTGAGCGTGTTTAAGAGAAACAGCTGGAAACATTGACCAACAGAGACTGTTGTCATGGCGCGATGTGTCATTACACAGCAAAATCGAGTGAAAGCGTACAGTAAGAACTGTCCTTTATCTCGTGTCTGCGTTCAGTAAAGAGCCTGACAACTCAAACATCAGTTATAATACAGCAGAAAATCACAGAGAAATCTCTCACTGTTACACTGGAGAAGTTTCTCGTGTTAAGATGCTTCTGCAGTTCCTGAGACAGTTCTAACGATTACAAATGACACAGGATAAGACACACTGTTATCCTCCATATAAAGACCACTTACATAAAGAAAGAACTTGTTCATCCACAGCCAATAACACACCAATTAAAAGAGCTGAATTGATGTAAGAGTTAATTGATGTAAAACACATGATTTTTAAACATCTATTTGACTATTGTTTTCGACATTACGAGGAACATTTTAATAGCCTCTACATGGACACCCAGAATTGAGAAAGCTATATAACCAATGCGGTTAAACACGCCAAACAATAAAAATACAGACATTGTATTTCATGCAGCCGAGCAAAGTCATTATTTACAAGACAAAAGAGGCCAGTGTAAGCGTCTCTCTAGCTGGCAGGTCATGCAGTGAGACACTGAAGCAGCTAAGTTGAAACAACAACTCAGCTGGACCACAATAGAGTTTATTTCCCAACAGATCAAAATAAACAAGCGTGTAACGAATGACTTCCAGACAACCCTGATTATATTGTCGCCACCCCCCTGACAACCCCTCGACCACAGCCTCATTCTGAGAATAAAACCACACCCCCAGTACAGACTCCTGATAAATTAAAACTGGGGTTTTTCTAGGTTGTGGTCTATGTGTGCTAACTTTGAAGCTATCTACCCAGCTAATAGAGAGCATTCTCAGAACGTTTATAAAAATGTCCTCTTGAAGTTACCCAAAACATTTTTGCAGTATGTCAGTAGAACATTTTAACAAGTTGTTATTGGAACATTTTAAAAACATTACAGAATTAAAAAAGGTTGATTAACCAAGAAATAATGTTAATACAACATTATTGTTTTGAGCATTTCTGGAACATTTAAAATAAAATTTTTGGCGTTTATTTTACTTTATGGAAACATTAGAAAAACATTCTTACAACCTAAAATTGTTTGCTGGGTCTATGGAAGTAAACTTCTAAATAACACTGTTAATTTGTAGCAGATGTGTTGTCATCAGTATGTGTATTGATGACCTTCTCTTTCTTTTCTCTAATCAAATGAATAAAATATGAATCCCTGCAGCAAGTTATGTTCATAACACAGCTAAAGCCTATTGGCTGTTTGAAAAATTAAAAGAACAGACTCTTTAATGTCACACTCAAACTTACTGTTTCCACAGGAAGTATGTTGACACAGTATGTTGAAAACCATCGAGCGAAGTCACGTGTTTGTAAGTAATCTCTGTGTTTTATGTTGAGACATTCTCTGTGTTTAGCTGTTATGCTCCAGGGTTCCTCCTGGACTTGTATTTAAAGATCCAGAATCACTGGACTTCCAAGTGAATATTAGAGAAAAGTGTTGTGACAGTGGCAATAGTTTTTGGACTGAGGTGAGCATCACGTGACCTGGATTTAACGACTCCCTCTGGTGCAATCCACATGCATTCTTCTGCTTTCCACACATGCCTGACCTTCTCCAAGCGTATCTCTACAAAACTGTCTCTGAAGGAGGAATTTTTGCTGTGCCCTACTTTAGGATCTCTGAACTTTTCACCCAGTTCTGCTGTTAAACCAGCTAACAGGGATCGTTCTCAGAACCTTGACTAACGTTCTCTAAAAATTCTCCTAGTTATCCAATAAAGTTCTTGCAATAACATTAGTTTAATGTTTTAACATTTTATATCAAAAACATTATTCTTAAGTTGTTAGAGGAACGTTTTTAAAATTTAACAAATGTTTGAATAACGCTCTTATATTCAAGCAATAATGTTAACACAACAGCTAAAAAAACTTTCCAAAAAAATGTTTTCAACACCCTTAAAACTTTTAAAAATAACATTTTTGTTACTTTTTGTTTATGTTTTTGTTACTAAATGGAAACATAAGGTAAACATTCTTACAATCTAAAATTGTTAGTTTATAGGTGCAGTAAATGATTTCTGAGAAACATAATTTTCATATTTCATAATATGTATGATATCTACATAGTTCATATTTGAAATCGATACACAAACACATCCCTCTCTTATTTCTGATTGGCTACGAGACTGTTATGGAGTTGTGGTGATCGGTCTGATCCACTTTGTTCCTGTTTACACAGCCAGAACTGTGTAAACACTACTTTGTTTTAAAACACACACAGAACAAACATCTAGCAAATTCACAACATCTCACAAAATTGTTTGCTGGGGTTTTGTGTTTAATTGTGAATGACAGCATTTCTCAGAAATCATTTACTGCACCTTTAAGCAGTAGTTTTTAAAAAACAGGGTGAGATAAGGTTTTGACTGGAAATGGTATGTTAGCGCAGAAAGCCGCTGGTGTAAGCTTTGCTCGTGAGCCAGAGGAATCGATGCTGTCAGCTGGAGGATTTTCTCAGATCAGTAGGTCATGTCTCTGTTCATCTTGTCTAATCACTGTTTCATGAACCTCTGGAGTGAATCAGCAGTATGAGGTATACTGCTGAAAGACCAGCACAAATAAACCTCTAACTCGACCCACGGGGAGCGTTGAGAGCATTCAGTGTGTTATGAGAAATGAAGTTTGAGAGATCTGGAGCATTGAGTTCTGACCCTGTGGGCGAGGGTGGAGATCCTCTGGTTAAAGATAATAGTCATCATTTTTAAATGACTCTGCTTGACTTATTGTAACTACGTGAATGTGGTTGGACATGAATGTGTGAAACAAAACCCCAAAATAATCAGTTCATGCGGTTATGAATTACAGGTTGTGGTCTGTACACAGGTCAGAAAGACGATATGGTTAACTTTAGCAATAATGTTAATACAGCGTCTTTAAAACCAGACATTTTGAATGCTCAAAGAAGATTCAAAATAGTATTTTTTACATTTTTGTTGCTTAATGCAAACAGTTGAATCGTTAGCTTGGATGATCCAAAGGAACAAACAAAGACTGGACATCTTCCTGCCCTTATCGGACTGTACCTGTCACTGTTACTGCTTCATTGAGTTTACTGTTGAACATTATAATCATGACCCTTTTGTACAGCAGTACAGAAGGCATAGCAGTTTATCTCTCTGTTTGGGCTGTTTTCTCTCCCTAACAGTGCACGACCTGTTCAATAAACCCATGTGTACACCACATTTCCTCACTCTCCTCGTCACTGACCCAACTTTATGACCTTGTTTTCTTGTCTTGAAGGCTCCAGCTGCCCTGGCTTGTTCAGGAGACCATAGAACAGAGGCACATCCATTATAATGTGTGCAGTGGTCCATGCATCTCTCTGCATGGTCAGTGTGTGTGTGTGTGTGTGTCTGGTCCCTTCACTTTTGCCCTCAGCACATGCTAATAGCCAGAAAAGGTGTGAAGTATAGCTGACAGAGGCCTGTTCATGCCCCACAGCTAAACATGAGTTTAATGGAGCAGACAGGTTCCGTGTGGCAGACCCCCAGTCACGCAGTGGAGGTCTCACCTGACTGTGACCGCAGGTGGTTGGACCAGCTGAGCGTTTGGTGGGGATTGAGGAAGTTTTTTCTGGTTTGTTGATGCCGGCTTCAGCTGTGCAGCAGGTATGTGTACACATGCTCATCCACATCCAAAACTCATCCACAGAGACAACTCTAGATCCGTTGAAAGAATCTGGAATTTCCTAGTTTTCCTCGCAAAAGTTTTTATTAAACGTAATGCTTGTATTCTTGATTCATTAGCAGTGAATGTATTGATGGTTTGGTCATGACAGTATGATAGTCCCAGTTTAATATTGTTATACTGGGACAACGTTACTTCCAGTTTTAAATTCAATTAAATTTCATACAAGTGATTCATTGTAAGTGCGTCCTTGGAAAGGTCCGTTCTGTAACAGAATGTGAATGAATCTTTCCTATAAACACAAACCAGAAACATCCAGCTAGTGAAGGACATGCCAGTCCAAGGTCATATTTTCCAGGCCGACTGTAGACAGCAGACGTCTCTCAGAATAACTCTTTATTATTCATTATTTGTGTCTGTCTGTAAGGAGATGCACTCTGCCAGCAGTGTTTTAATCTAATCTTGTCATTGGTATTATTGTTACACTAAATTGATGTGGTCTTATTTGGCTAATTTGTTAAGCCTTGAAAAAACACAAATGTTAACGAACTAAACGCTCAGACAACGTTTAATCTTCAAAGCTCTTGTGCATTTAACGTAGCTGACGGAAATTAAACTAGTGCGTTGAAACGCTGCCACCTGGTGCAAAAGACTTGTATAGTTTTACTAGTAATCATTCATCTGTTCATATTAAACTCATTCGGTCGTTTATTCTTACGAGCAAGAATCGTGTACGTTTGTAAAATTTATTTTCTGACTGATTTAGGCAATGTAGACTATAAGTACAAAATCCATTTTTGAAGTTTTGTACAGAGAAAAGTATTTAAATGCTCCAAAAATATAAAGATATCGATATGTTAGCGATGATAAATGTTGGAAATGAATTAAGAAACTGAAAAGATTTTATTATTTTATTGTATTGCATTACTGTTGTTTATTACTGTAGCACTTCAGAAAGATTTATCACTGATAAACACAAATACTTCCAACAAAACACTTCCAGTGATTAACTTCACTCTGAAACTCTTTCTATGTACAGAACCAGCAAACATTTCCTGTTTCTCCAGTTTAAAGACAAATCTACTGGATCTTGTCATTTACAAAATATCCTTTACATGTTTTATTTCATTTGTCAAGGGAACGAAGGGTCCAGCTTCTGCAGGAAGCTTCTGGTTTTGTGCTGTATTGGCACAAGAACAGAGGCGAGTTTATTTAAATCTGATGTCTGGGGTGCACAGCAGGACATCCTCCAAACACTGCACCGATCAACCTGAAGATTCTGGAGGAAGAGACGCTGCTTCACCCATTTTATTTGTTTTACATGAAGTCATCTGAGTCATAGCCGTCCTGTACAGAAGAACATCATGTGAGTTTCAGGCGTATAATCGCGTCTTACCGTCCACACTGCAGAAAACTGAGCTGCAGGACACATTACCTCATTTGTGGTCATGTTGTCACTCTTCATGAGTGATGAATAATTCCTACAGGAAACAGATTCATTTATTCATACAAACATCAGTTTTGGTGCTATTTGGCTAAAACATGTTTGGCTAGTGCTAATATTTACTATAACAGCACTGGGTTATTTCTACTGTGAGCAGTGCAGATTCAAACACAACATCACAGCACCTTAACTCCTCCATCTCCTTTTTTTTCTTCCCTTCCTCCTTCTCCTTCTTCTTCTGCTCTTGTATCTGAGCTTTCTTCTCGTTTCTCTCCTCTCTGTCCCGGTTCTCCTTCTCGGCTGCGAGATCAGGATAAAGTTCCTCTTTGGTTTTCTCCAGTCTGTTAGTGATTTCGTTGATCTTCTTTTCTACTGCCACAATTTTTACCTGTGGACATTGTGGTGTTTTTGTTTTACTGGGCATTTAATACAAGACTTACAGTTACATACAAGATCTGGAAATACAGTAATTATACTGGAGCAGTTGATCTCAATATAAAGGATGTTACCATAGAAACAAGACTGGTATCAATAAAAGCAGATTGCATGAGTCTCCTCGTACCTCCTTCTGCCGATGAAAGCCGATCTGACCGACTTCCATGTCGGCTGTTTTTTTCAGATTGGCCCATGGTGTGTAGACAACGTTAATATTGTTCATTTTGCAACCTGTAAATAAAGCAAACGTCCCTCAAAGCATCTTGTCATTTACCATCTCAGACGTAATGTAGATGTTTAGTTAAGTCTAATGTTTCCTCGTACCTTGTATGCTGTTGTTTTTCACCAGCTGAGCGCAGTCAATCAACACTTCTTTTGGTATGTCTTCTATCGTCGTACCCTGCAATCAGAAACATGATGCAACATTATCAACGCAGATAGAACGTTATATTAACATAAAATGAACAAATGTTTTATAAATACCTTTGGCATTCTAAGATATACATGAGCCGATGAGAGTTTGTCCACATGGAACCTGGAACCTCAAAGAAACATTCATGACATTAACTATAAGCAACACCTAGATACTGTAAGCAACTATAACAACTACATGTACATGTAGTTACATCATATAAACATGTCGTTACATCATATGAACAAATATGTATTTGTTCTCACCAAATATCCTCCGGCCAGCCATACTTTATAAGATCTTCATCTGTTGGGAACAAACAGCTCTTACTCTCCTCAAAAATACAGTATAACAGAGCTGGAGAATGATTATCAGAAGATCAGTACATACTTTCATACTTGTCTTTACCCATGTAGATAGTATAGGGCGGTGAGACAACTGTAAAAAAAACAGATACATTTATTTCTCTTTACTTTTACAAAACACGTATTACAAAACATCATTTTTCCTATTGCTGTATTATACTTGTATGATAAGTAAAATACAAGGAAACCTACAATATCATTTTAACTTCACTATTTGAAGACATATTGATCACTGTACATTATTAAAACAGTACTACGTGTTATATTATTAAATCATGTTGAGATTACAGTAACCTGAACTATCATACTTTTTGGACGTATGCACTGTATCGCAACAAAGCCTTTTAAAAGTCACCCACTAGCTGTCGTAAATACTCAAATCATATTTACGGTCATTCCGATATTTTATTTCATATTTTATTTTATATATTCAACAGTTTTTACTTCGTAACGCTAAATATTTAAAAGGCACGCAAACGTGTTTGTCTTTTCATTGCTGACAGCATCAACATCTCACCCGCGCTCTTAAAGTAAAACACCATCTTTCCTCAAAGACGCGACTTTAAGAAGTGATAAGTGATAATTCAACAGGATACTGAGCACATCGGAGGCAGATCATCAGTTACACGAGCGCATGTCTTGTGTACCATCACAGCCGTTCACGTTTCCGACCGCGGCAGGGAAACCGGAAGTTGTGGTGCCCACAAGCTGCTTCCGTTTCCGCTTGCGCCTCTCTGGAGGTACACACGTTTGGCGCGCTCTTCAAAACAGACCGCGGGAGAAACAGAGGCGGGTTCGGTTCGTTTGTTTGTTCAAAAAAGTGTTTCAGCACCGAATCGACAGCAGATTTTAGATTATTGTGTCTGGTAAGCGATAAACTGAATATTTACTTCAGTCTGCAGTTTTATACATATAGTGTTTGATGGCGATCGGTTGTGTTGTTGGAAAGTTATGTCACTTCGCGCTTCATGCGATCAGCAGTTTATTATTAAAGACCGGGCTTGAATATTACAAACAATATATGAATAATATGAACGGTGTGTTATTGTTTCAGACGTTTTGAAGATGTTATCCCGAAAACGAACACAAGGTTCTCATGATGTTGAGAGGTATGTAGTTCATTTTTCTCTAATATAAGACCTTGAAATGATGACATTTCTAAACGGCTTTGTATAACTTTATTAAACTCCGTACAGTAACACGTCTAAGAAGCAAATTAAAGGCCTGAATAATTCTGGGAAGAAACGGGTCGCTCGTCAAAAAGAGAACATTCCCCTCTCTGTGGCATCACCCATGAAGACTCCAGCCTCGTCATATTGCCCCAGTACACCCAAAAAGATGAAGAGAAGCGCTTTATTAGAGTCTCCTCCAAAAAGAGTCTCTCCACCCAAACCGGTTTTGGGACCAGGGTCGTTTTACAGCAAGCAGAAGCCTTTATATCTCACGCCTCTTGAACGGAAACTGCTAAAGGAGACCAGGTCCCCACCATCTGCCCTTAGCAGAGACCCACCACGACCCCCTTTAGCTGCCCGAAATCCTGTTAAAAAACCCACAAGGAATGTTCCCAAGAAAGGACGAGTCGCTCGTCCACAGTCTAGTCTGAAGGGATATTTTCCGGCGAAACCCAAGAGTCACAGTCCATCTGACACGCAAACAGATCCATCAAACGTGGAGGTGGGAAGCTTTCATGTCCCGCTTACATTCAGCAGCCTGAAGTCCAGAAGCAAACCCAAGCTTGTTGTGGGAGCAGCTTTCTTCAGCTCCAGTAAAAAACCCACTTCAATGTTCAAAAAATCTGTACCGAACACAAAACCCAAAAAGTCATCAAGTCACGAGAAACCCAACTCTCCCAAACCCTCGAAGGAGACAGATGTGACACGAGAGCATTCCCCAGTCCGCCGGGCCGTCTTCATGAAAAAACAACTAAAAGTGCCCGAAACATCAAATAAAGACCCCATGAATGAAGACAAACGAGAGGCATTCAGTCCCACTGAATTGTCCCCTCGTGTTCTGGCAGATTTCCATGGCATTACTAAAGAATTAAAGGTTGTTCTGAGAAGATCCGTTAGCCCCTACAGTTCCCAGTGCTCTGAAGCTGGTAGCCAGGTTGGTTGAAACAAATGTATCATTTTCTAATGATGTTCTTCAGATGTTCTTGTCCTTTTGGCACCTGTGTTTTAACCTCAAAATGGTTTCCAGGACACGCCTGTAATGTCAGATTCATTGTTTGAGGAGAGTAACATAACCTCACCTGATCACAACAGCTCAATGTATGAAGGCAAGTTACATCATCCTCAAATGTGCAGTTTGTGTTTCTACATGAGCTCATGTGAATAAAAGTCTCCTGATTTCTTTTAAAATGACTGTTGTTGTCATTGTTTTGTAAGTGTCTGATGTTTCTTAAAAGATGGTTTATTGTTTGGCTTTTAGAAGAATCATCTGTGTATCCCATCTTTGGCTCTAAAAGGTCAGAGACTCCATATCAAATATTATATAAGCAATAAACGTTCTGTCTCTTAACTGTCAAAAAAAGTAACATTTTATATCTGTGACTTGCATGTGTTGTTTTATCAGTTCTTGTTACTGTATTTGTTTTCAGATCTCAGAAAAAAGGCGCTTTGTCACCATCGGTGAACAGCAGCACAATGACTGCGACACCAGCTGCCAGATCCAAAGAGAGAAGCACCAGGAGACGAGATCTGAAGACACAAACAGACAACCAGCTCGTCATTGTGAGTCGAACATAAAATCAACAAACAAGCCAGCCTGTGTTTTTACCTCTTTATTTAAAGCTTAATGTGTACATATATCTGACCAGGACGCTGGTCAGAAGCAGTTTGGTGCCATCACGTGCCGTTCCTGTGGCATGTTGTACAGTACAGACAGCCCGGAGGACAACTTCCAACATACCCAGTTTCATCAGCGCTTCCTGGACACCATCAAGTTTGTGGTGGGTTCCATGATGAGGTCATGAATGCAGTTGTTTTGTCATCATTAGATTGTTGACACTGAATTAACTCTGAATGAAGGGCAAGTTCTTGTGTTTGCATCATTATGTGTGTGTCTCAGGGCTGGAAGAAAGAGAGGATCGTGGCGGAGTTCTGGGATGGGAAGATCATTCTTGTTCTTCCTGACGATCCAAAATATGCCATTAAAAAGGTTTGTGAAAGTTCAGCGGTGGATTATTAAACCTTCTGTAATGCCATTGTTTCTATAATCTCAGTGATGGTTTGTTGTTGTCTTCCCACCTGTATGTTGTTTTAACTCTGCTGTGTTTCAGGCGGAGGATGTGAGACTCATTGCAGACAGTGAACTCGGCTTCCAGCAGGTGGCGCTCAGCAGCCCCAGCTCGGCTAAAACGTATCTGTTCATTAACAGCGACAGGATGGTTGTGGGCTGTTTGGTGGCTGAGAATATCAGACAGGTGAGCACAGAGTTGCAAAAGTCCAGGAAGTTTGGAAGCATAACTGGAACATGTGGGAATTATTGCACACAGATAAAGACGAGCCATATGTCTAAGAAACAAATGTGTTTATATTTTTGTAGGTGTTTATTTTGTATGTGTTTATATTTTTGTATGATACAGTTTGTAAACATTACTCCAGATTTCCAATTTCTGTAATATTTCAACCTGGAGTCTTTCCCATACTCGTCAAAATTCACCAGTTTGCAACCCGTTTGAGTTCTGAGCTCTTGTGTTCTCCAGGCTTTCAGGGTGCTGGAGCAGCCAGAGAAACCTAAAGACATGAACAAGGAAGACTTCATGGAGCACCACAGAACCTGGTGCTGCTCCACCATGCCGGAGAAAGCCATCTGTGGAGTCAGCCGCGTCTGGGTCTTCAGTCTGATGAGGAGGAAGAGCATCGCTACTCGACTCCTGGACACTGTCAGGTACCAAACACCTTCAGTGCTGTTTTTAACATGATGTCCATGAGACAGTGGAATTCAGGAAATGAATAGTGGTGTTAAAATGTTTTTTATTTTTTGATTCAGGACTTCGTTCATGTATGGAAGTCACCTGACCAAAGAGGAAATCGCATTTTCTGACCCCACACCAGAAGGAAAACTGTTTGCGACAAAGTACTGCGGGACTCCGACCTTTCTGGTGTATAACTTCATCAGCTAAAGAAACGCAGTGTTTCGATTTTAGTGTTTGTTTTTAGAATGCTTTTAATAGACAAAAGAAAAGTGTTTAATGTTCAAGTGAAGTTTAAGATAATTCCTTACAGGTTTGTACCTGGAGAATATGTGATTTAAATGTATATTCCAGCTGCTACAGTAACACAAATGTTGGGTCTAATCATTCAGAAGTATGTTCATATTTAGAATATTAGATTCGTTTCTTTAAATGCATGTTTACACAAATGCATGTTTGCAGCCTAAACAGACTTTGAACTGCTCTCTGGTTTTGATTTTGTAAATATTTTAAATAAACTACAAGTTTCATAACCAAACAGTGACTTATCATTCTTATAAAATTACAGAGTTAAATAATTAATTGAAGCATGGCCCTAAATTAATACACCTTAACTAAAACAGACTATACAAGTATTTCACATAATGCTGTACAATGTTGTGGAAGATATTTTTCATAAGAGCTATTTGAGGTTTGGAAACAAGTGCAATATGATTCGTAGTGCATTCACAGTAAACATTTGTGTAATCTTACTGAGGTCTTGTAACATGGAGTGTTAATAAGTGTCAGGTGCATATAGAGAGAAGAGTGTGTTTTCCAGCCCACACATCTGTGTGTAGCACACGCAGAATTGCAAGTTTTCAACAGTTTCATGTGGTGCGTGTGGAGTGGTGGGGGAGGGGTTGAGAGAGGATCCTGGTTTATTATCTAAGCTTTAAATTGTTTCTGTAAATACATACATATACTTGTAATACACGTGCCGGATATATCATCTGCACCACTAGTACAGGTTATTAAATACATAAACGATTCAACACTTGAACGTAAACTACAGTCAAACATACAGACTCACTTCAGTGACAGCTCAAAAGCAATGTTACAGAGCGTGCTTTCCAATTTATATTAATTTATACTTGTAGCATACCATAGTTTTGATAAGTTTACCATTATGTGGTAAAAAATGCAATTGTAACAAAACCATCAAACTGTTCTGGTTAGCAAATATTGTGATTTGTAAAACAAAACTCATGACAACTTGTCCAGACCTGTCATTTATGAAAATGTCTGAATTGTTTTTAAATCATGTTTCCGCTCATTATTTTTTTTATCAACAGTCTTGCAACATGGCAGTTTTTAAAGCACAAATATTTTGATACAAAAGATGTTTATAATTATTTATCAACAAAGACAAGAGTTCAAAATCAGACACGATTTTATTGAAATTACATTACAGTCAATACAGTATCTAGAATATGTCCATAGATAAACGCCAGAGCACATAACACAATTTTAAACAGGAAAGTATTTACAATGTGACAAAAATAGTCGACAGAGTAAAACTACAGACACGTACACAAACGACACACATTAGAACGACGAGCATTTGACAGTTAAAGGATTAATCGATCACAATAATCTCGCTGCTGTTGTCACGCAGCTGGGTGTTGGATTCCAGTGCCTGAACAATGTGAGCAGAGGAGGGTCTCTTATGAGGGTCTTCCTCTGTACAGAGACAGAAGAGTTCCACCATCTTCTGGTAACCTCCACCCAGTGTGACCGAGTCCAGCGGCGGCCGCGTTCCCAGCCTTTCGTAATACGCATCTTCATCAAAGTCTTCCTCTTCGAAGGAGTCATCTGAGACATAAACACAGACAGTGTAAAAACAGTCACAAGGTTCAAAGAAGCTTTATTGAGAACTCAAGATTTACAATTTCTAAAGCATTTTCACAAGCTTTACCTTCTTCATCATCATCATCATCCTCAGCATCCAGCATCTCCAGGTGAGGGACAGAGAGAGTCATCATCTCCCACAGTGTCAGTCCATATGCGAAGATATCAGCTTTATCTGTGATGTCTCCATCCTCCAAAGCTTCTTTAGGCTTCCATGGCTCGGTTCCAATGTAGTGGGCCTTTGGGTCACTCACTGAATTACACGAGAGATGTTCGATTAAAAAACAAAAATGAATGAATGAAATGAATAAAGGTAGGGTAAGCATTGTCAAAGAGGCTAACAACAGCGAGCTAGCTTTGAAGCATAAGATCCCACCCTCCAAAGCCACGCCCCCTCCAACATACATGAGAGCATAAATAGTTGGATGACAAGTGTGCCATCCTATGGCATGCAATGATTCTGGAACAAAAGTAAATAAAATCGCCTAAACTGCCTTTAATGAAGATCACAGGAAAACAACATTGAAACGATCACATACTCTGCATGTTTTCATCCAGTGGCAGAGACACACCAACATCACAGATTTTGATGCTCTCAAAGTCTCCTTTAATCACAACGTTACACGATTTCATATCTCCATGCAGAAGCTTTTTCTCGTTGTGCAGGTACTGAAAGAAAACAATGATCACTGCATCACTGCGAGCCTGGGTTCATTTTACAACTACAAAAACGCATCATGTGGAAAAGGTGTAATAAGATGCAAGAATCTGAAAACTGTTGAATTGAAGTTCACACCTGTAGCCCACGTGCAACATGAAGAGCCACTTTCTCAATGGTGGCCACAGGGAAGGCTGACAGTCCCTCCTCTCTCCTCCTCTCAATGAGGTCATTGAGAGACTGCTCTCCGCCGTACTCCATCGCTAAACACTTAGAGCCGTCTTTAGCCGTGGTGAAAGCTCTGAAACCTGACATTTAAATACCGCAGTAAAGACTCAAATGTATTCACAGAAAACACATGAAAATCAAATAACATTCAGGGTAAAGCTGGTACACAACAGATCAACACGATCTCCTCACCTCACCTGATTCACAACAGTACGTTTATAATAATCATTTATAATTTGAGCTGTCGGGCTGTAAGCGCAGTTAATACCAATTTATATTTAAATTAATCCACTGGAAAAGCAGAGCAATACTTACCAACAATATTTGGGTGGTGCAGGTCTTTCAATATCTTTGCCTCCTCACACAGACGCTTCTGATAGACACTCTTCTGACTTTTGACACACTTGCTGTTGATCTTCTTGATGGCCCAGGGTGAGTGAGTCTGCTTTCCTGTCCTGATGTAAACAATGGCTTACAGTTACCCGTTTGTGTTACACTAACCCGGAGCAGCAGAAGTGCATCAGACACGTGTATGTACCTGTCCATGAGATAAACATTGACTCCAGTTCCACAGCCCAGCTTCTTCATGAACGGAGAGGCAGGAATGGTGACCGGGGTTCCGCAGGCACGCGCTGACAATAAATGACACAATCAACACATTACGAACTGCTTTCATACTGTACAGAATAAACGAACAGCCTCAGAATACGATGTGAATGACGTAATGACAAGAAAACCAGAGTGACATGATGCTGGATTCATTGTAATCATGTCATAAACCCAGTTAACAGGAAACGTTCTCGAAACACTCGCTGATAACGTTTTGCAGTAACGTCAGTAGAACGTTTAATTTCATATATGAGAAACGTTATTCTTAAGATGCTATTGGAACGTTTTAAAAACGTTGAAGAACAAACGTTTGAATAACGTTACTATAGCCATGCAATAGCGTTAATACAAAGTCTAAAAAAATGGACGTTTTGAACGTCCCTACAACGTTATTACTACTTAATGGAAACGTTATAGAAACGTTTTTACAAACCACTCATTAGCTGGAAACGAGCATTGTCTTTGAAAGATTAGATAAATAAATAAGATTATTTTACCTGGACTTTTCACTTTTGCAGGCTTGCAAGGCGTTTTAAAGACACACGGTGAGTCTTTACTGGTCTCCATTTGCCTAAAATTACAACTATTAAATCAAAACGTAATCTTTTTACACAATCTAAATAAATCGCGACATGCACAAAATATTTTTAAAAGATACCACATGACAATAAATGCTGTGTAATATGAAATATATATATATATATATAATGTAAATAATGTATATTACACGGGAGTTGAACTTCGCAGCTGCTGGAAAACGCGCAAGTTTTTCAAATTCAACGACTTGTCTGACGTCATAAGCACGTAACACTACCGTGTCCTCGGAGGGACCAAACGTGCGCGTTTCCGTTTGTTTTTAAGGAAACGCATAATGCACATTAATGAAAATTAAACGATGCTCATAAACCCGGACAGTAAGGGGACGCGAGTTTGAAAAGGTCTGTTTTTACTCCAGACACCTTAAATGCGCACCGCATCTCCACCATGCGTAAACATGTGAAGAAGCCCGTTTGCCCGCGTACAAGGAAAGTAAAATGGACAAATAACGGTGTTAATTCATATGATAACGATGAGAGACGTGTCGATGAAGCATTTCCACAAGCTGGACACATAAGAGAACACAGGTCTGCTGCAGCTTGTTTCAGACAGCTCTGCTGCAGTGTTGTGTACTGCCTCAGTCTTAAACGATCATTCATGAGAGCGGTCTGTCTGTCTGTCTGTTGCCATCAGGTTCATTGTAACTCACTTAGTGCAGCTTTTAAACAAAGTGCTTAAATATAAATGACAGGCAGAATTCTGTCTACAACTCTTTAACTGATGGTGCAGAGTCTCAACAAAGCCAGCGTTTAAGGCTGACGTGTGTCTGTGTGTGTGCTGTCTTACACACACACACACTCTTGTCCCTCTTCAGGGTAACACCCCCGGCCATAAAAGGCAAAACAGAATGTCATTGCTGTCAGGGACACCAGGAATAAACCACACACAGCAGTCACAGATAAGGTTACCTTGAAACCCCCTCTTCAATATGTTTCCTGCCCCGCACACATCACAGGCTGCTAACAAACAGAAAGACAGATTGGTGCTTCTCTTTTGACAGTCTAGTCTTGTCATTTCCCCCCGCGGCTCCTCTCAGAAGTGTTTCCAGGCTGTTAGGAGGTGTATGTTTTTTGTAAGCCACCAGAAACAGGTGGCACCTTTTCTTCCTTGTGGGAAGCCCGACACAAACGCAGGTTTATCGGACTAACAGGAAAAGCACAGAGACAGCGTGGTGCCTTCCATTGAAAACTTTTCCAGAGCAGGAATTGAGCTTGTGTTCTCTGTGTTCTGTTAGCGAACGAGAGATGGAAGGTACTGTACTTCATTCTCCAGTTACATTTCTAATGCGTTCCTTTAACAAGAAGAAGGTGCAAGTCAAGTAAACGTTACTGTATGTGTTAACTATGCTACAACCAGTATTACAACTAGTTAGCTGGTTCTAAGACGGCTGCCATCTGCTTTGTAGAGGAATTTCATGACTGTAAGTGTCTAAAAATAAAACATATCATGGCTTTATGAATAGCGGTACTGTTTCGATTAGCATAGCTGTTTGGAGGTTTAAAGCTAGCAACTGAAGCATTATTGCTTCATTATATTGCATTATATACACTGTTTATGATGCAGTGAAGGTTCGAGTGTCAAGCCTGTGTGACTGCACACGAGTTGCCATGGAAAAATATTTACGGAGGCTTTTTGTGTACATCATCTGCCATCATCTTATCTTCCTCTACGATCAGATACCAAAGCTTTCCAGCTAACAATTTTAGGTTGTACGGACCTAAACGTTTCCAATAAGTAACAAAAACATTTTAACTAATTTTAACTTTTAAATAACTTTAAGGGAACCATAGCCAGTGTTCTGAGAGCGTTGCCTGTTAACTTGAATAAAGCTAAGACATCTGTGCAGAACATCTTGAATAAACATTACTCCATAAACAAACTCCTTGTTTGACAACAGGAACCAACTGAAGAGTTCCAGCAGATGGGCTTTGTTGATACTTTCAGTGTGTGTCTGAACCAAACAGCCCCTCCCCTTTCCTGACCTCACACATCCTTCACTCTTTAAGAACAGGTGCTTCACAATGCCATAGAAGAACCATTTTTGGCGGTATGGTTCCATATAGAACTTTTAAGCGGAAAAAGGTTCTTTAGACTATAAACAAGAAAGAAGGAAAAGAAGGAAACTGTTCTTTAAAGATCCTTGGCCTAAACAGATCTTCAGGGAACCAAAAATGTTGTTTCTCCTTTAAGAACCTTTATTTTTAAGAGTGAAGGCAAAGTCAGCGAAGTCAAACACATTTCTGACTGCAAACACAATCACAACAGCTTACAGAAGAATCAATCATTTATAATGACACAGGCAACAATATTAGCACAAATCAATACGAGGGGCTCGTAACCTTGCCGGTGTATATATACATTACGTGTGATGTATGTAAGAAATCTACAAGCTGCAATTCATGGTGAGACACTGAAAGAAATGATCTCCACTCAGAAGAGTCTTCAGCCAGCAGATGACAGAGAGTGTTACAGATGTGTGCTGCACCTACAGCTGACAGAGAACGTTTTAAGAACACTGGCTAACATTCTCTAAAATGCAGAACATTCAGGCTCTAGAACTTTCAAATTAACACTTGTGACATTTTTGTTACTTAATAAAAGCATTCGAAACGTTGTAACAACGTATAAATGTGAATTTTTGTGTTTCATCACGTGTCCACATATATCAGCTATATTACATCGAGGTTTTACATTTCCGCATTTCTGAAGCTCCACCTGTTTTACAGCGCGGTCCTCCTCCACCACGACTACCGTAGTCGAGCGCAAGGGTGATGCGAGCGCTCAGCCTGTACGCATGTCCAAGCGCACCAGAACGAATGACCTCTACAGCACGTTCAGCTCGCCCGTGGCCTGGATACTGGTGCTGGCTCTCATCATCACCTGGTCAGCTGTGGCCATCGTCATGTTTGATCTGCTGGACACCAACAGTCTTGAAGGTAAGTCCAGCTCTCGTCACTTTCTTAGCACTTCTCGACCTAGTTGTTGTTGTCCTCAAGAGTTTAAATCCTTCCACTGTGTTATCATGGCACAACTGAAGAGACTGCTAAGTGTGAGCAGTTGATTGTTGTGTATTAATACATAATGGGGTTTTATTGCAACACAATCACCTGCTTTAATTCAACAGTAATGAAAGTAAAGTCTTTCCAGAGCACTGTATCACATGACATCACCACCTGCTGATACATGAGACAGACGTGTCTCTAATGCAAGATAAACAATGTGCTAAACGTCTGGATATGAGATTCTGTTCTTTCATTGAGATTCAGTAGTTTCATAATGACAATTCTGAACTGTTTCAACTGTTTTGAAATTGTCAATGATTAGATGGACTTGACCACGGTCATTAAAGGGTTAAATCACCCAAAATTAATAATCTGTTTAGTTTCATGTTGTTCCAAACTTTTCATCATATGGATTTTCTTTTTCCCGGAAGCTTTTTTGTGAACAATGTTGATCTTGATCAGTGTTGTATCTTTCATACAATGACAGTGAATGGTGACTTCAGCTGTCAGTCAGTGCAGCTTTTGTGCTCCACAGAAAGAAGTTGAGTCAAATTGGTTCAGAACAACAGTTAAAAAAGTAGATTTATAACAGGAGTAAACAATGACAGAGTTTTCATTTTTGGGTGAACTGTCCCTTTAAGTTCTCACCTCACTTCTCATCCATTCCATCAAAAGCTCTAGAACGCAGATCATAACCCATTTTTGAAAGTCCTTCAAAATGGAGCGAATTGATTCTCATTATTTTCATTTCATGTAGTTGAAAACATGATCACACCCCCCCACATGAGTCACATTCACATTTACTTCTGTCTAATCCGTTTCCCCTCCTTTTTCCACCCCGTCCATCTCCATCTGTCATCCTGTTGCCATCCAATAAAAAGCCCATACATTACACTGTGACGACCCCTGTTTACCACCTGGTAAAGACTTTCTGCCTGCAGTTCAGTGCTAATGCCTGATTCTGTGTGTGTGTGTGTGTGTGTTCTGCATGTAAACAGGGAGCAACTGTCACTCATCTGTCATCTGGACATGTAAATGTACTCATTCATCTCATCTGTCTGTCACGACTTCACTTCCTTAGAACAAATTGAAAATCAGGAATTTAAAATCTAACGTAGTTTATAAAAAAAGCAAAAATACGGCTGAGAGAAACTAAGTGATATTGTAGATTTTAGGTCACCAAACCATTAAAAGTTGTATTAATTAAGAGGCAGAAGCAAACAGAAGCATTTTCATCTGTGTTCTTATACTGTAAATTCATCTGCATTATATGTGTCGTATGTACATGGAGGCCGTGATCACAGCACACAGCTTCACGCATCATTAAATGTTTGTGGCAGTGATGTCATCATGAGAACTGCAATGAATTGATTTGCCAATCATACGCATGTACTACAAACAAGGTCACACTAACCTTATATTATCTACATTTCTTGAAGCAAACATGCATTGATTTTCATAAATCAAACGCTCATCCACTGCACATCACTTCCAGAGCAAGAAATCAGCTTCAAACAATCCGTTAATCTGAGCCAGCATGACAGAAATGTTTTGTGCCAATTGTTCCCTTCCACTCTATGAAATTCCACATCCGTGTTTTTACGTCTTCTCTGCCATACTGCTTTCAATCAGTCTGTAATGATTCACTGTAATAATTAAATGCTAACATTGATAAGTTTGCTTTGAAAGCTCTGTAGTGTGTCTTTATTCATTAACTGTGTGGTTTTGTGCAGAACGTCTTCTTTGCCGTGCAGAATGATTTGTTTTTTCATGCAAAACAATGTCATTTTAGAATGTAGAATATTAACCCCGTATTCTATGTTGCAGATTTCTCGCGTTCTTTTCAAGAGAAGAATTATAATATTTAATTTTCCTCTCAGTGCACAGCTAAGCACTGATTGGCTCCTGGAGAAACGACCTCATAGGCCACCTGATGCATATTCATTAGGAAGGAGGCTGATATTTTGGCTCATCTTAACAAAGTCTTGTATTTACAGAGTCTCAACCATTTGCCTTCATGTGGTCTATTAAACCCTGAAGAACCCAAAATCTATGCAGAAGAACAATAACTACCAAAATGACAAAAATACTTTACTTTAAAAGTAAATAGTAAGAAGATTGTGGTGAAAAGTCTGCCAACAGACAACAGGAAATGATGTCACTGTCCAGAGTTTAGTTCCAACCTGATTCAAACCTCATCTTCCTGCTGTGACAAATAAGATAAATATTGAAATACAGCAAAAGTTTAAGAGCTAAATGTTGAGTTCACACTGATATTTTTTCTAATGCAACTGGGAAAAAAAATAAACCACACTTGTAATTCTCCTTGAATTGGTGGCTAAATGAATCTACCAATCCTGTCCAGAGATCTGAGCATGCTCACTGAGGAAGTCCCAAACTGAGTGTGTGTGTGTGTGTGTGTACTGCTGCTGCTCTACACCTGTCTGTCTCTTCCTAACAGGACCACAGTCTCATCGTGTCAGGAAAACTTTAAAGGAGGCAGGCGGCCTCAGAGGCAAGCCATCTTATCATATCTTCCCCTTTACTCTGTCAAATAGTGACAGTTTAGTGCTGTTGCTAACCAACAAGCTTAAATTACCACACAAACAGATTGAGGGTTCCTATAAGGGTGCTAAACAGTTACTAGGTGCTATTGGTGCTTTTATACAGAAAGATTAGTATTTATAGAGTATTTATCTGTCTAAAATAATTTTGTTATCATAACATCTTTGATCCTCTTTTCAATGTTAAAGTGAATGTTCTGTAGCTTCTTAAAGGTGACGTAATATTACAATCTGTGGCATTTCTTGTAGATTTATAATCTTCTGTGTAGCAGACACGACACAATTAATGCATGTAGACATCTTACTGTTGTTATTAATGACTGTATGTAAACGTACTGTATGTGAATGTACAGTATGTGAATGTACAGTATGTCGAGTGTATGGAATCGTGTGTTTTAAGATGCCCTGTTTAAAAAACACTCTCAGGGGGTATTCAGCACCTCAGCTCTGATCCCACGAGTGCAGCGAGCGAGGCCACGGAGGACAACTCTGACTGGATCACATCCATCCTGACCTTTATGACTAATTTAGTAGCACCTGAAGATGAGGAAGATGAAGGTATATTAACTTCCTGTGACCTTCATACCACAACAGCCCATTTACTGCCATTTAAACAACACCTAAAACCACAAACTAACCCACAGCGGTTTGATCTGACGAGCCACATGTACTAACTAGTCTTATTTGACATTTGAGCTGAATTTTAGTCACTTACCACAACCTAGTAATTCATTGGTTAACCAAAGGAATCGAGGAATATTATGGGTCATATTTTGTGTCTATGACAGAACTACACACTGAAGGAAGAAAACATTAGCATATGCAATTAAAATAATACAAAATGTAAACAACTCAAAAAAAAATATAAACTGTGAAAAATCAGTCAGGTGTCTGAGCGTTTAACTGACAGAAGTAATACAAGACAGGTCACTATTTTACAGCTCTGCATCGTGTGGAAGAGTTTTAGGAATGAAGAACAAGGAATTTCTGCCTGTCAACATTAACCCCGTGTGCCACATCTGTGTGTGTGATTCTACAAAACAACAAAATAAAAAAACATACAACGCATCTCTCTCATCAGTTTCTCTTACTGAATACTGCTGCTTCTCCAATAGATTTAATATATAGCAAAACATGTAATGCAACTGTACCAGTATAGTGGATAGCTTACATCCTTCTGCTGTTTAATAACGATTGTGATGGATTCATTGTACATTCTGTTCTAATAAATAACTTGAGCTTTTCATGCAAACATAACTGATTTTTTAACAAACTGCCGTTAAACCAGTTAACTAGTTGACTATCTAGGGCAGCAGATACTCGAGGTTATGCGTAAATGAACGTGATAAGTTCGTCATTTACATTTAAGTGGATTCGCTTCACTTTCTGTCACACCTGCAGCTCACCTGTCACATGATGTTTTTGTTTGGAGGGGCACAGCATTGTAAAACATCTGGAAAACACTGTGTGTGAGCACATTATTTGTTTTATGTTCTTGTTTATCATGAACAATGTGTTGGCAGAAACAATGCACTAATCTTTTGCTAATATTTTCCTTTGTTTGTGGGTTTCTGATCCATTGAGTTTTGCATCATAAGATCTGTTGCTGTAATTCACAGTGATGTAACGAAAGCAACAGTGCCTCCTGCTGGTCATACCCTGTAGCCCAAACAAACAAGAATTTAACAGAACCATATGATATCAACAGATGCTGAAATCCAGCTGGATTTTGACAGCTTAGATGAAATGTACTTTGTGTGGCTACAGGTGTATAGTGTGAAGGGTTGCCTGTAGTGTTGCATACAACAAGTGTCTTTTCACCCCTTACACAAGTAAAATCATAGCAAGCTCAAGTCATTTTGTCACCTGTTGGATTTATCTTGGAATGAGCAAAATTCTGGTAATAAAGTAATAAATAAATATTTCAAAAGGTTTCAGAGCTTCTTTCTCATGTAAATGTCCTCTGAGAGAGTCTTATGTCTATAAACAGTGTTTACAAAAGAGGAGAAATAAAGAGGCAGTAAATGATGAAAGACAGTAATGTTCCATAATGTTCTACAGACACACCACACTGTCCTCAAAATGACAAATGATTTTAATTAGACTCCCCACCGCAGTATATTATAAGTGTGTAAGAGTGCAGAACAGCAGCAGTCTGAGAGCACACTATACAGAAGCTGGCGTGGGTTATTCTGACCCCCTCAATAACTAATGCAGGAGGGCAGGGGTTCATGTGCTGTATTTGTACACAAGGGTTCCAGGCGTGTCCAGAGTGATCACAGCAGACGGTGTGAGTGGGCGGCACAGTGAGATCAGGAACAGGCCGATTTTGGCACAGGCTTTGTGCACACTCAGCAAACAAACCGATGAAATGTTTTGCAGCTTCTGAATGCGGCCTTATTCTGTGTAACTGAAGCTATTATGAGCCCTCTAAACATTTCCGAATTCACTGAGTCTTTGTTTATTTCTTGTACATATACAGATATCAACAAGTACAGAAGACTAGTTAAAAGACACACAAAGCCGGTCGGATTTAAACGATGTGTATCAATATTTATTGGCTGTTTTCTCCTTTTGTCGTTCAGTTTTCAGTTACATCATTTATTTCAGCATTTTAAAAGGACAAATACACGTATTGACTTCCGTTCATCATGTTCCTTTAAATCACACGGTTCTGTTTGACACCCGTGTACTGCACGGGCTTCTCTGCACTGACACCCTGTTATACGATCAAAGTGACATGAGAAAGATACAGCAACAATCAAAGTCAGTGTCAATACTGAACGGAATCATACTGAACTGTTCCTGTGCTGAGGAGGCTGTAGAACAGCAGGGGGCGGCGCTGGTGTGCACCCAAAGTTACTTTGGCTGTAATGGCAAACACACACTCATAGAAAGCAAGGCTAGAAAATGGAGACTGTTAACATTCTGATTGCTTCAAATACAAAAAGGCTGTTTATAACGCAGCATAGCTAAAAACATACACGTAATACAAATAAATCAGGGGTGTATTAAAATACTGCTCATGGTAATAAAACAGCTTGACTGAGTATATACTAAGACAGATCCATTGACACTCCTGTCCTGACTCAAACATGTACAGTAAATTACTCATGGCATTTTTCTAACCCAAAGCGGTAAAGTTTTACACTCTTTAGAATACATTCGGATTCCAAAATGCTGATTTTAATTGGAGGAAAAATAAAATTTTTGTTCTTTGTGTTTTCAGATGTAGGTTCAGGTATCAAATATAAAGTGTGGATTTGATTTTAAATCATAATCTGGATTGAACCGATTTGATCTGGAGAGAAACTGTGGATTGTTCATCAGTGGTATAGACATAGCAAATATTACAAATAAATAAATACAAATAAAACATGATTAAACTCTGCAACTATAGAAACTGTCCCCACAGATTTTTAAATAATTTTATATAATACAAAATAGTGACATAACCATAACCACACATAACCATAACTAGTGCTATCTTCATTTGGCTTCAAACAAACTAGCAAACAAGAAGCTCTGAACAAATCTTTAGCACAAATAAAGTTGTCAATCATTTGGGTGAATGTTCTACTTAACCTCTAAACCTGTCACTGCAGAGTAATATTTTCAAAACAGACTTACAACAGAAATGATTAAACTTCTCAGATCTACATCAGAGATTAAACAACAAAAGTCCATCAGTGAAAAATCTGAACCCACCCCTCTTTACCAAACAATACCAAAGCAATAACGGGCTAACACGGTAAAATAACATTAGCAAAGGGTCTTTAGAAAACAAACGTCTGTCATGATATAAAGGGTTTGTTGCAGAGAAACACTGAATGTGATCAAACTAGTTTCTTTTCCTCAACAGAAGCAGCACATGAGCGCCTGTCACCCAGCAGCTCTATGAGCTCATTTTCTGATGCTCCTGAGCTACTGGTGAACATACACATGATTTACCCATCCAGCAGTTTCACATCATAATCACGAGAAGCACACACAAGATATTCACAGCAGTCTGTACAGGTTTGTGTGACAAGCAGTCTAGAATTGAAGTGTATCTACAGAGTTAAATTGGCACTTGACAGTTACTGTACATCCGGACGCTCCGCCTTCAGCTCTTCACTTCAAAAATATCACTTTATCCAGCAGCTCTGTCCTTACTGGAGAATGTGTCTATGTTCTGTTTCTCCTCTTCTCTTCTTCTCAACATTACCTGTCTTTTTTTCTGGCATGATGGGAACAGTGTGCACCCCTCCCCACAGATCCCTCTCGTCTGGGGAATGAAGAGCTTTAGTCCAGTGAAAGCAGAGGCTGCATGTTCTCTTCTTCACTCTTCACCTTTTCCGGTCGTTTCAGGACGCCCGGCTCCACCACAGACTGAGACCTGCGGGTTTAAATACAACATGAGCGTCATGCCAGGAAATTGATTTCCAGAACTGGAAAATGAAAATGTGCTTTTATATACAAGCAGCAGGAGCCCAAAGTCTGAAACTCTGAGATTCAGAATCGAATTCAAACCTAATCTGATTTGCTTTGAACATTCTCATATCAGGCTGAGATAACATGGATCATTTGGTTTTGACTCAACTTTTGGAGTCCACGCCAAACTTGTTTCATCAAAGTGTTAGAAAAGCACAGACCTCTTCATGGTTTTAGGGGACAGATCTTTCTCCAGGTCTTTGACAGACAGCGTGTAGGAATCAGGGCAGTAATCTGTCTCCTCGTCGTACGCGTGATCCAGCAGCGTTCTGGCCCAAGTGCCCATGTCATACGGAGGCAACATGCCACCCAGCTCAGATGGCAGAATCTCGGGCAGAATCAGCTGGTGCAGACTGTTCAGATTGTTTCCATGCATAAAGATCTTAAAGTACAAAACATAAAATACTGTTATACATCATTTCAGACCCGTTTCTCTACAGTGACTCAACAATGTTAAAAAAAGCTTCATGTTATGGGAATGAGCAACGACATCCCTGCTAATCAGGAATGTTCTCAGAACATTGGCTAGCGTTCTGTAAATGTTCTGTAAAATCTGTGTAGCACACAGCATATGTATGATAATATCATCTTAAAAACAAGTAATAACTTGCTAATAATAGACGCACATTTACAGTATGAGTCCTCAGTTGGAAGCAAATCTAATCGCTGAAGATGCAAAACTCTTGGTTTCTCTCACCCGTTTCCTTGTTTTGTCCTTCAGGAAGGGTCGGATGACCGTGTAAAGAGCATGAATGTACCACGGTTGGTTGACAAAATGGATCCCTCCGAACCGGGCCGGGAAGCTGTCCTGTGAGTAACGCAGAGGGAAATATCAAATACTGTGTGTATTGGACCAAACAGATTCTGACATCTGTGGAGTTTTTCTGTGAATCTATGAACAGATAACTGATAGTTGCCTTATGTTAGGATGCCTCAGGAAGAAACGTTTCAGCACAGAGAATAACAGGTTTGGTTTTAGTTTCTGTGCAAGCTGGTGAACTTGTGATTGTATCTGGTCATTTCTGTTTCGGTGGCTTGACATTAAACCTCTCTCTCTTCTTTTGTGATGATGTCACACTGAACTCCAGCAAGGTCATTGAAAAGAAAAATCCATTTGCTGGAGTCTTTCTGAAAGATGTAGCCGGAGGACAAGCTAGTGTGTTATCATAGTCTTCTTACCACACAACACATATCATCAGAGTCTGTGAGATCTCCACTGAGCCGAACGCACTGCTGAGAATGTTTTCTTAGACATATAAACTTGATTTCTAAGAGCTTTTAGAAGAGAGATACAAATATACAAAAGCCTTTTAATAGACTTTTGACTACAGGCATAAAGTGTGGTCAGCCTTCTGGATCTGATGACACTGACCTTCTAAACTTCTTCTAAACACAGCTTTGGTTCCAAGTAGCTCCTGTGTACCCTGATTTTTGTGTGTAACCAGGCAGTTCGTGGTTGGTCAATAGACGTGCTTGTAGTTTAAAACTAACATACAAACAGTTAGCATTCCATTAGCAATCCTGTATCTAAAACTAAGACAATTAACCTCTCACACTTCTCATGGGTTACATCAGTAACTGAAGCTGTGCAGATGTCATTTCTACACCTGCCGGCTCAAACCGTCGCTCGCTAGCTGTCAGTTCAGCTGCAGATCACAACAGCCCCACGACGGGGCAATAAACAGAGCGCAGCCATAACTGTGTCACTTTGCAGCAAGCAAAACAATTAGTCAACCGCTTTCCTAAAGGCCCAGATATGTCAAGTGCTGTTGCCTCAGCTAAGCAGGGAGTGTAGAAAGTCTCGCTCTGTGGGAGACAGCAGGTCTTAACATACAGATGGGGCAGTCAAAGCAATCGACACAGAGAGATGTTAAGCCGCAGGTTCCTAAACACGATCCGTGACCTCTCCCTGACAATGTCTCTCTCTTCCCCTGGATCTCACTTTCCTGTGTTTGCTTACGGCACCAAGACTAAAGCCTGTATAAATACTGCACACACCTCGTACCCTGAGCACAGAGATACTGTATCATCTCTGTGGGAGGGAGAGAGAGACGTAAGGAAATGAAGAAATGAGTAAATATTATAACACAGTATTGACATTTATGGTAGAAGTACACTTTTAAATATTAGTTATATTAGTTATAATAATCCTAACGAAAGAAACAATCGCAGTTAAAACACAAACAAAAACTCCTTCAGTGGATTGAATCGTACTTTATAGTTTTCACTAGAATGCACAAATGAAATGCATGTCAAGCTGTCAGCAACACACACGTCCTGTCTTTGTGCTTGTAAGATGCACTTTAAGTGCCCTACATAGAACGCATACACTGAGTGACATGAGTATGTGTCTCTCTGTGAGTGCAGCCCATCTGGAGGGCGCATAGCACGGCGGTTGGACAGGTTGCCAGGGAAACTCAGCATGGGGTGGGATGGGGAAGATTAGCCTATTGTGATTGGCTGCCAAGCGTGGGTTATTTCTCAAGATTGAGAGAGACAAAAGGCATGTCCAAAGCACAGAATCAAACAAGAGACGCTGAAACAACAAAGCACAGCTTTAGAAAAACCAGACCCACCTTCCCTCACTTCTGCTTGATTTGGAAGTGATGCTTTCTATTGATTTAGCTAAGAACAGCCATTTTCTATAAATCAAGTGCTGTTTTGAAGCCACCATTTGCTAGTGAATGTATATGACAGATGAATCTCCTATAAACTAACTTATGTTCAACCTAAAAGAAACAAGCAATGATTATTGTTTACAAAGCAGAGAAGGTCTTGGGCAAACACGACAGTTTCTAGCACAAAAAATACTGTTTAAATACCAACAGATTTTAGACAATCAAAATGTATGATATGGAACATAATGGTCTTACTTTTTCTCCTGTATCTCTTTTGTCCCTGTGTTTTCTTTCTCTTGTGTGCGCTCACACATGAAAAGAAGCTAAACACCAAACCGTTTACAGTAAAGCACTGAACCATCAAGAATAAGGGCCAGATGTGTTGACGACATCTTCTGATTCATGTAACGCTTCCCATGAGCGACACTTTTGGGTCACAGATCTGTGCAGTTTCCCCTCGGGATCCGTACGTCATGTTTAATGACTAAACACACATATTCTGCTGTCTGTCATATCAAAATAGAAGCACAGGGTGACACACCTCACCCTGTGACGTTCATCTGCTCGCCTCTGATCATTTAGAACACTCTTGATCATTAGCATATATGCAAATGCATCAGTTCGTCCCACACTCTTAACGATGACATAGAGGAACCAGTTTTGGCTATATGGTTCCTAAGAACCTGTAGTTCCGGGAAACTTTAACATCCGTAGAACCATTCTGTTGCACAAAAGGTTCTTTGTAGTGGAAATAGGTTCTTTAAATTAAAAAGGTTGTGACTGAATGTTTTTTGGGGAACCAACGATGAAGAACGTTTCAAGAACCTTCTTTTTAAGAGTCTAGAACTCAGGCATTTGCTTCTGGAATTGTTCTGATGGAATGTTTATCGACTGAAAAACACAGATTTGGATTTGTGTAAATGTTTACACATGAAAACGGCGACTTGTGTTGACAAGCTAGCTGTCAAGCTCTCTTTTAACTGTAGCTAATTATCTGTGACTCCTTTCTCTTAATCGACTCTGTTGTTTCTCTTTAAAGCAGCTACCAAAGCAACGTTCCACTCGATGTGAGCGGATGCGAGATGCTAATGGCAGCAATCAATTACTCACCGGCTAATCTGTCTGAAGAGTCTGAAATGAGGAACAGCCTCGTCACGAGACACATTCATATTCAGTCAACAGATCTCAATCTGAACTGACTGCATGTCACATCAGACTCTTCACTAAAGAATGACGTCTAAATGAGAGCTTTCCAACAGATGCTTCTGTCTGCGTGCAGATTTGCTCATGGTTAAAGGACAGTGGCCATTTTATAACACAATGGCAGGTTGTTGCTCGCTTAGTTAAATGTGTTTTACCAATAATATCATAAGAAGGAATTAAAGATGTACATCCAGTGAAAACACTAAACTACACCTGACTAGCGTCGAGTATAAGCATAGCATTTATTCTGGATTACATGCAGGGTAATATAAAAAACAATAATAACAATAATGCTATCAGTTTATCCCTTATTTTAGTTTATCTAGTGTTTTCTATTTTTTGACAAATGAATCCCTCAAAATACGAATGCAGGGAGACAGAAACAAGTTGTAACCATTGTTGCGCTCCAGACAAAACATTACACAGGTGCAATAGCACCACCTGCTGTACTGGAGTGTTGTACTGCATGTGTAGTATTAACACAATATCAATAATCATGATTATTACTATCAGGGTTTTGACAATAATGGTATGCTGCGACACCTCTAACAGATATAAAATAATATCTTTATTGATTCTCCATGCGAACAGAACAGTGTTCGTGTTACCTGCAGGCCCTCAATAGCCAGTCTCAGCATGCTTGGAGTCAGTTTGGAAGCTTGTTTGAAGGTGAAGTTGCTCCAGTCTATGATCAGGATGAATCCATTAACCTGGAGCTCAGGGTCTTCTATCATCTCCTCCAGAGAAAGTAAGATCGCTCGCAGAATATCCACAAACGTGTACCTGCAGAGGAGCACCAGACTTCAGGAAGATTTGTAAACATCTTGGGATGTTATTGAGCAAGTACATAACAGATCAGCGTTCAACGCAACCTCCTCACCCTGGATCACAACAATACGATTATAATAATGATTTATCATTTAAACTGTCAGGTCCGATTTCCAGAAAAATGTCAGTTTCATTTGACGTCAACATAATGAGAAGCACGTGAAGTAAGCTGCAGTTTTATGTTTCAAACAGAGATGGCGACAGAGAGGCAACAGTTATGGATTTCAGCTTTAATATTAGACAGTATTTGTACTTTCTTGAGGTTTGGAGAGAAACCTCTAGAATGTATCCCACAATGTCTGAATACATCTAGCCAATCAGAGCCCTTCCTGACCCCTGTGCTCAGCACATATTGTTTCTCTATGTAGATGCCGAGAGCTCTGCTGTCTAAGGCAATGATACAACTGGCATGAATTCAAAGACTGTTTGATATGGGCTCCAGTACTGTTAGCTTGTTAGTCTAAACTGCTACAATTACGAGCATTTAGAAGGATGAATCATCACGCGTCTCACCAAACATACAGCGACTCCAAAAGGTCTTTATTAACATAAGTCACAATTAAAAATGAACTGCATTAGAACAAATGACGCCAGAGATTTCCTGACAACTAAAGTCACTTTAATAAACCGGTTTACAGGGTTATTTAACCAGATGTTAGTCAGCTTCACACAGGTGTGTTCCACTAAGTTTAACAACCCGAAAAGACTTCAAATACTGTTCATCTTGTCTTAACTTTTAACAATGCATCTATAATGGCTGTCTATGCATCTATCCGATTTGTTATTTTTTCATCATTTGATGCCTAACAAACCTTCTTGTGAACGTGTGCTTGCAAAGGATGTTCTTTAAACGTTAAAATAACACTTGGCTTTGATATTTTGGTAACTAATTCAATGACATTCATAAATTGTTTGTGTACAGTATGTTTGGTTACCAGTCTAACCAAACTTTAACCACTACACAATTACTGACGTATGTTATATATAAACACAGCAACAGGGTATATGTGCAAAATGTAACGTTAATTAAACGTCTTTGTAATGATTAGACGTCATGCTCGAGAGGTCAGTGAATGAGAGATGCGCGGTGCTGAGCAGACAGCGTGCGTCATTGCGCACAATCAGCCAAAATCCAATAGCGCCTCACCTGCTCTGATCCCAGTTCGCTGCAAACAGAACCAGAATCTTCCTCCCGTATCTATCTAGATTCGACAGCACGCCCGGAAAGCCGTCCTTCAGAGCCTGTTTGATGCCCGGATCGGTCGCTTTTAGGTTCTTGAACATGTCGAGGTTCTGTTGCCGATATTCAAAGTACTGGGCCAGGAGACGAAAGGCCTCGAAGTGGTTAAATTTCCGCGCTCTGAGAAATCTCAGGATGAACGCGTCGTCTGTCCTGAGGAAGCCGATGTCTGGACGGGTGATGATCATGTCCCTCACCTCCTGGATGTCCTGATGCAGAGTGTCGGGGTTCTCCTTCAACTCCACCTTAGATTTCTCCAGCGTTTCTGGAGACAGGCCTGCCTGTAAATGAGTCATTGTCCCTGTTCTGGACCAAATCTGACTGTACTGTACCAAATACTATAGATACTGTAAATAATGACGAATACCGACCATGAACACCACCTCACGGCAGCGTTCTCGCATTAGACCCTGACTTTGAAGATGGTCCTGAGTTTATAGGCTATAATGGTGATAGTTCACCCCCATATCAAGTTCTTACGAGTTAAAGCTGTATCGTTGCTGTTGTTTTTGCTTTCTCTGTAACATACATTCACATACATTCGTTCGGTTGTGTTAATGGGTTGTATGTAGGCATGTATGGTTTACGCTGGCTGATATCGTGCGTATGGTTACGTGTGTGTGATTAAAGCGAACGCATTGAATATACGGTGACGTTTGTCCAGTAAATCGACCCTAATATCCGTTCATTCATTCATTCCATCCCAGAAACACCAGTAAACGACCATCACCGATTAAAGCACCACTCTGTCCTACCCTAACCCAGCGGCCAGGCGATGCGGCACCCTGCAGCCTCCGTTTTCAGAAGTATCCATTTAACTCGCATTTCAAACGTGGCCGTGCATCCGAGCATCATCCAGTTTCTCCCAGCGCCAGATTTACATCCTATATGTCCTTCACGGGAGACGGTATGGTGTCGGTACGGTCCGTACGGTTCCGGTGACGGGGTGGATGGTTTACGTCAGTGCGCTTCGCTTTGTTGCTGGTGAGAGTGACATGAAGCCATCGCTCCGGGGAAACAGTCCGTCCGTCATCACACGACGGTGGGGAGATGTGTCCTCTCTAAACATGCTGCTCCAGAGCCAATGAGAATCTGCAGCTTCAGTGAATTCATTTAATGAGTGATTCATTTAATGGGATAAACATAGTGATTGTTACCATACGGTTTGCTTAATAATCATAATCATAATAAAATGACTATTATATTGGTAAACTGACATCATCCGTAAACGTTCGTCATGGTATTTTGTCAATGTAGTTAAATTTCACACTACATATTATTCTGTAGTGCGGAGACCGTTTTAAAGATTTCAGATAATCATATTAAATTTGAAGGCAGTAGTTCACGTTTCAGACTCCTGTTCACATGACTTTATATTGCGTTATAACTACTGTTATAGTGACTTGTCCTGTGTGTGCAGATTATGGAAGTCATACAGCTGGCTGGGTGCTGGTGGGGGGAGGCTGAAGGGCGGCCGGTCGGTCACAGATGAGTCTGGGGGGGGAGGAGCTCCCCGGGGACTCTAGATGGAGGGATAATTACATTCCGCACTCATTCATTCATCTGGAGATGTTAGGAAATTAAATGTGTGGACCTGCTTACTCTGAAATGACCTTTTTTTTGCAAAAGAGCAGCTGTCACTTAAAATGAGTCTGCAGCCGTTTTAAATGATCCCAGCCATTAACGAACGTTTCACTAACATTTCCATATGGTAACAAAAATGTTAAAAATGTTATTTTGAATGGCACATTCTGAGAAGATTCATACACTGGAGGTGCTGCTACCTAAAAACTGCTACCGGTTTTATCTGGAAGGCCCATCCCCACACGTAATCCTAATCATAGAGAGAAACTGGGGGTCGTAATTTCATGAGGAGTCAGATTTTGATGCTAAAACAGTAACGTAACAGGGGATGGATTAAAACAGCTGGTGTAATTCTTTCTAAAGCACTTATTCAGAGTCTGAAAGAATAATACTGCTACTGTATATACAGTATATATAAGTTAAATATATACCTTATAAGAAAAATGTCCGAAATATTATAAGAAATGTCCGTCTCTAAACAGAAAGAAGATGCGGCTGCTATATCACATGTGCTGGTACATGTATCACATGTGCGGCTACTGCATCACATTTGATTGGCTGTTGAGTTTGTAACGCTTCTACGATGATCAAAACGTATTATACAAGCAATTCTTTAAATGCTACATATTGGATGTATAATATTTATTCTTGTTTGTAATCCTGTTGGTTTACTGTGTATGGAACAAATTAAGCAGCTGGTGGAATTTGTCAACATTTGTCTTGTGTGTATTAACTTTAAAAAGACGCTTTTAGCCCCCTCTGCCGGTTCATAAATTACCATCTGCGGTCCACCGTCCAAAAAAACGCCAGAAAACCTTAAACGACTGAATTTATTACGGCATTTCAAACGCGGCTTACAACAAAAATAATGGCATGAGCTTTACAATCAGGTAACTAAATAAATAAACATGTTATCCCTGAATACACCTGAAGCATCTGATGTAACCACGAATGCTTTCAAGATGAAAAAGTGAATTGTTCTTTGCCATCAACAACAGCAAGGAAATATCAGAGACAAGCATACATGTAAGGCTCATGAACAAAACTAAAAAATATGATGAACGATTCTGTATTTACAAGAATAAAATATATTTCAAGTTAATAAGCACTGATTCATGTCCTCTGGCTGGAATGTTACAAACACAGATGGTGCGGTTGTGTACAGGGACAGACAAATATTATAAGATAAAAAAACTGTACTTACATCACCAAATGGAATGTATTTATGACTTATTGATACTGACATTTTTGTGTCAACGTTCAGAGAAAATGATTTGATCCGAAAACGAAAAACAGAAAAGCAGGTGATTTTAAGACTTAGCCGACTGTTAAGGAAACATAAGACAGTGAGTCAAACTCAACAAAATCATTGAGGTATGAAATGAGCTGAATCTGTATTGATTTGATTTGAACAGAATTCACTTGTCAGATCTTTGTCACAGGAAGGACACGGGTTTCTGATGTTGCATAGCACTGAGTGTAACAGTTGTGTGGTCAAGGGGGCGGGAGTGGAGGCGGGTCATGTGACGGGTCATGTGACAGTCTCTGATGAGGTCTGATGGCTGCCGTGTTGGCGTTATGAACTGTCTTCCTTCTGTTCTTCTGTGCTGTCTTTAGGTGGATCAGCTGAGGACGAGCTCTGTTCTCCATCATCTGCTTAAACAGTTGTATTTATTAAATGCAACGCTCTGTCTATAATTATTATTTTGTTTCATACTACAGGAATTTACATAAAATGTTGTTCCAATGACAGAATTTACAGTTTTGGTGGCCAATTAAGGGTGTAATTTATGTTAGTTTGGATTTTTTTCACACTTCAGTTTGATTTAACATGTATGAGTTTGGCAGTATGAACATAACAACAGTACGATTATGTATGCAAACAGCATTTCACACATTCAAAATTCAAAGGAGACCTTAAAATGAGTCAAACCATTTTGTAGGACAAATATAAGATTGGCCATTAGAGGGCATTGCTATCACTGTCAGAGATATACAGCCTATCGCTGTCAGAGATAAACAGAATGAATGGTTGGCTTCATGTTAAGCATGTATAATTATGAATAACGCCACATGAATAAATGTAATAATGCTGAACAGAAGATAATTAGTCTCATATGACGGACCTCCTACTGACAGCTGAGCTAGTTTATCAGGCAGGTCTGTAGCTCCAGCAGAAGAACCCAGAATGTCTGGCAGTGCATTCCTCCGGCCGGTTCTGCCCGTGGCTGCAAAGTCTGAGACAACAGGTTCCACATCCGTCATCTCTGGAGATCTTCATAACATCATCTGGAAGACAAGAGAGTTTTAAATATAATGTGTGGATCTCACAGGGTTGTTTTCATCCCTGTTAGTTCACATATCCTGGACCTTCACTTATTATTTGCTCAACCTCATTTTAAACCGTTTTGACTTTGTACATGATAGTTCAAACATGTATTTACACTTCAGTTCTTCTGTCACACACATGATGGATTGAGTTTCAGGAATCTGGTCAGCATGTGAGATCTACACTGTGTCAAAATAAATACAAAATAACATTTCTCATGCTGGCAGTACAAGACAGAGTTTCTGAACTGCTTGGCACCAGCTTCAAACAGCAGACACACTCGGTTGACCTTTAGTTTATGTGATCTTCATCGGATCAGATCTGACTGTGCGCACACAGCTAACACTTTAGGTTCTCAGAATGTTTCAGTAACAAAAATGTTAAAAACGGCCAAATCCTGCGTCTCGCTCTGCCAGACCTGCTCTGCTTTCAGACAATTTTTCTCTGCTGAGGAGAGTTCTGCCACCTGAGCCAAAGCGCTTAGCAACCGGCAGCAGATATGATCACTGAGTGCAGTCGAATGTTCTGCGGGGTCGAGCTGTATCATGATTCCAACAACACATCTGTTACCATGAGCACCTGTGGCTGTATCTCAGAAGACATTTACCATGTTTGCCTGTTGCCGAGGCCCTTCAGAGATACAGTTCAAATGAAACATGATGGCCATGAAAACACAACAAGTGTGTGTGATGTTGTATTTTTAACATTATGTGTTGTTATGCTGACATTTGGATTGGTACCTTGTATTTGGGGTCTGTCTGGTTTGTTGGGACAGTGAATATTAATACAGCTGTGGTTCACTGTCGACTTTAAATATAAGGTATAAGATGCTGTGCAAACTGAAGTGTTACAGAAATCTAACGTTACAGGAAATGATGTCATAATGCAACAGCATTCAAAAAGTACTTCCATTCAGCATGTAACCCAGATGTGAACTTAAGACACACAAAATGTGCTAAATATAACAGGCATTACTTTAAATGTCAGAGCAAAGAGGGTTAATCCAGTCTTACTCCACGTAACAAGCTTTAAAATAGCACTAACAGAAAGGCTGGGGTGATTCTGTTTTCACTTCTCTATAAAAAATGCATTAATGTCGATTTGTAATCTGATTCTTAAAACTAACTTTAAATGTCATGTTTTTACAAACGTCATTTTTATTACTTCAGTTTTTATTGTATTTCATTTAAGTGCCGAACGATCAAAGTGTTTAAAATAATAAGCAAGAGCACTCGATGTCAAATCAACATTTAAAGAGCTGATTTGCATAACGAAGTGCCACTTTAACATTGTGATTTAACATTGATTACTTGGTACAAGAACATTCCGGTTCTGTGCTCATTTAGAGGGCGACTGAAATACAGCATAATAATTATGAAAATAAATCAATAATTAAAACTAAAATGTTGTATTTTGAATACAAGCACAAAATAAGCATTTCCTGCATGCAGAAGCATGTGTTTTTGTTTAATGAATTTCTGGCAGTGCTTGTTTTGTTTGTGTTAATCTGGGAATTGTACCTCCTGTGTCGTATAATCATAATCTGTAGGGAAGCTACAGTTCTGTGTTGTTTATTTATTCACTTTTAAAATTGCAGTTCCAGGAATAGAGAGCACATGAAAACTTATTAAAATGTTTCAGCTTCAGAAAGAACTAATCCTGCCATGAGAGAACCAGAGTTCAGCTGGAACATGTTCCTCACAACAAACATTTGTGCAGGATTTTAATGCAGTTTCTAAATTAGGAAAGAGATCCGGCTGTGTCAGGCGACGTGGCTCCCTAACCTAAGGTGATTTCAACTAGTTGTGATTACTAGTGATGTGAATTGTACAAACACATGGTTATTAGTAAAAACAACCTGACCCCTCACCCCTGACCCTTCACCCCTAACCCCTCACCCCTGACCCTTCACGCCTGACCTCTCACCCCTGACCCTTCACCTAAACAAAGTGAAATATGAAAATGTAAGAATGAGCCACTAAGTCACTAAAAGGTAAAAAAGTTACAAACTGTCATGAGATTTGTGTATGGATTTCTGTATGGAGTTACAGCAGCTCCTAATTAAAACAATCTGTCAATCTGAGCATCTCTGTATGCCAGACCTCTTTACACAGCCGATCTCATTTCTCATGTCTACATGAGGTCTGATTGATTCATTGATTCATTTAAACTCAACACTCATTCAAATGATCTGACACCTTCACCGACGCATCTGTGTGCGGTGAACAAAGCTAATTAGCGTAGCGTCAGAGAACGGTCTCCAGATATCCCTGCAGTTATCAGAGCTGTTTACTGCATCAAATCACACGCGAGGCCAAAAATAACACCAGTCAAGTCAGATCACACAGAGACGATCAGATACAGACTTAGTGGCAGCGATTTAAAGATGAACAGGAAGTTAGCTGGACAGAAAGGTTCCAATCCAGTTCTATTTATAGCAGATGCCAGCAGCTCTAGAACTGAGGCCATAAGTGTGGGCCAGAGGAACAAAGCACAGATTACATGTGATTCATCTTCGCCTGTTTGAGAAGCAAACCTCTGCTTTCCTGCAGTGACTGCTTCTCCCATTGGCTGTGTGCCTCCTCAAACAAAGATCTTGCTCGGTGACACATTGATCTGACCTGACATGATCTGAAACTATATTACGACTGAAGATACAGAATGTCAAGCGTTTAATCATGTTGCATCACATATAATTATAGGCTTTGAAAAGACAAACGTTACTGTAAGCCAGTAGTCCCCAGTCTCATCTCTAAATATGGATAAACAAAACACCCAGAACACCTTAGCAACCCCTTGGTAACCACCTGGCAACTAATCAGAATACCTTAGAAATTGTTCCAACCACTTAGAACAGTTTATCAATGGATTAGCCACAACTCCAGTCTATCAAAGCCAGAGCTTCTGAACAGCTGAACAGATCTCTCTCTGACACATCTCACTGAACTGTTTCATTCTGCTGATTCTAAAATAAGCTGTTTTCTGTAGGCAGTGAAAAACACAATACAGCCAAAGTAATCAAGTGAAAGAACTCTCTTTCCTTTCAAAACACATTAACATACGAGCAACTCAGCACAACGAGGCTCAGCCCAAAGAGCCCGTTAACAAAATGAAATCAATCAAAGTGCATTCATCTCCAGTTTTATGTTGCAAATCAATATACGCTAAGATTAAATTAAGTACCAAAACGAGCCCAAGTGAGTTGAATTTTTTAAACACTTTCTGTGGCTTATTATTGGCTTGAAACTGTGGGGTAAAAAATGACCTGATAACTCCACAGATGCACAATTATGAAACAACAGCTCCTAAACTTACATACCAGTTATAAAGAATTACACATCTCACAATACATCTCTCCTGGTCTCACTCTATATACCTGTAGAGAAGCTTTGATGTTCTCCTGGTGGTTCCATCAAACTGTTCTTCCATCTGACCTTCTGAGACCATCACAACCTTCAAGAAATGGCTAAAGATGTCTTCTGCAAGCATCTCCTTAAACCACTACCATGAAAAGACACTTCCTAAAAACCTTCTGCATCTTCATGTTTGTTCGTGCTTTTAAATCTGGTGTCGCAGTGTTTTGTGTTGTTGCCGCTTGTATGATAAATCGCTGATGTAGATGTAGTTTCTGAATGGATTCAGACATGAACAGTGACTGAACAGAATTAACAGTAGACAGAGAGAGAGAGAGAGAGAGAGAGAGAGAGTGAACGGAAGAGAGAAAGTGAGAGAGAGATGCAGTTCTTCAAGGCCACATTTTGATCTGTTGCATATTGTGGGCCTAAGTCTGTCTAATCTTTTGAAGTATCTTACATAAAAGACTAGAAAGGATTTATGGTTACAGATAAACGATTAAATAGACTGAACCTCTCCTTGAGCTGAGTATATTTGAGCTGAGATTATTTTATCATGTGCGAAGAAAAAGACCCCAAAGAACTACAATAGCACAGTGTATGTATAGTATAATACAATGTAAGTCGCATTGATAAAAGCGTCTGTAAACGATCCCTTTAATTTATGTTCTGTCCAAGAATACATTTAAAGGGACAGTTCACCCAAAAATGAGAATTCCTCCATCGTTTACTCACATTTATGTCATAACAAAAGGTTTGGAATGACAGTAAATGAGGGAATTTAATATTCCTTAGCAATCACATTCTGCCCTCTATCAATAAACCTCTTGAGGGTCATTAAACTGTTCTGGAGACTGAAGACTGTCATCAATGTTTAATTTTATGTGTGATTTAATTGTGCTGGAGACTTTCATTAACACACACCATAAACACAACAGCCTTTATTACCCACAACAACAATATAACACAAAAAATAACAGCAACAATCCGGATGGTGAAAGAGCCCCTACACCAGCATGTAACTAGTGCCCATCTGATGAAGATAATGAAACCGCACTGTCTCCTAGGCAATTTTGAACTAGTCTTAATTTACAGTAAATTTACAGTCATGGATGATTCATGTCTCTAATTGCCGCGGACGCGTTACACAGCTGTAACGCGTCCGCGCGCACAGAGAACTTTAAACGCATAAGTGACGCTCTCCACACACGCGTCCGTGAGCGCTCATCTTTAACACGCATGGCATCTTTTACTCACTCTGAATACGAAGCGACTCTTCCGAGCAGGTATCCAGGTGATCACCCCGAATTAAAGCCGACAAACGCTATCCGGCAGGCGGACTCCGCGTATTCAGAGCATCCTCGTGAACCTCTGGCGCTCTGACACCGCGCCGCGAGCGAGCGAGCAGAACTGTCCTGGCGCGCCGCCGACAGCACACATGAACGCGCAACGCCAGACGCCTGGTACTAGAGACCCAACTAACAGGGAACGTTCTCCGAACCTTAAATTGTTAGCTGGGTGGATGGATATATGATTTATAGTTGTTCTGTGAGCCGATCACCAAATGACACCTCGTGCCCTATTTTTATCAGGAACTAACTCAGTGACCGACTGCACTGTGGGTCAGACCTTAATCTGCCTGTACGACAGCTTTAAACAGCTTACACAAGCACACACAGCCAGTGTGGTCACACTCAGAACAAGCAGAGGATAATCATCTCCACAGGCACACACTTCATGGCATTTGTCATTTCCAAAACTAAAACGAGCTCGCGGGCTCAAGGGCGCGTGTCTGCTTTGGACGTGATGGAGGATGTCTGCAGAGCAAAAGAAAATAGATCCAAAAAGATGAAAAATGAATGAAAAAAATAAAAAGGTTTGCAGTGATTTGAATTTAACACTTGTGGATTCTGAAATGACATACATGGAAGCTTGAGACAATGGAGTGTCCTTCATCCAGAGGTTAATTGATATAACTAGTAACCTAAACAGAATACAAACACATTAACTCTCAACAGTTACCAATGTCATGGTGACCGTGACATTTTCAAAGTATGATCTAATAATAGCCCATGCAAATCCAGCTTTTAGATCAGACCGAATAAGTTCCTAGAAACCGCTTTCTCAGAACACTGCATATCTTCTGCATATCTCTGTTCTTAGAAACAGCTTGATTTGCATCACAGCATAGCACAGCACAGCACATCGGCTGGCTCCAGAAAAATCATCCTTTACTGAATCATTCTTCCTGAAAATCTGGAAAAGGATAGTTCTCATCTACTCACCCCACACTGTATTTAACCTCTGTTGTTCTGTGAGGAGAGTGATAAGCAGAATGTTGGTGAGTGACAGCTGTCGTCATCATTCACTTTCACTGAAAATAAATACGCAAAAAATGAGGTTGTCCGTCCTAAACGTTCCTTCTATTTCCTAACAATTTCAAACTCAAATCCATATGTCATCCCATTTATTTATTGATGTGGTAAACAGCTTGTATAATAAGTAAAATAATGAACTAGCTACAATCAAATGCCTATTTTTTACAAAGAAAACACCTTTAAGGTGATACAAAACCTAAACAATATATCTATGTTTAATTTATATTGCTAATTAGGTGGCTGTACAGTATCCCCTAATACAATAGTTCCTGAAGACCCCTCAGCAGTGTACACTTTAAATGTCTCCCTTATCCAACTAATCCCTTACAGGTCTTTATGTAATCCACTAGTGAACTAATGAGTACTAACGAGTCATCCAGAAGTGTGTCTTACTAAACATAATTTCTCCATTTTATAAAGTATTTGAGTAGATTCTATAGATATAATCACTTTAAAGTTTTTTATATACTTTATCAACATAGTATATTATTTCCATTACACAATAAACAAACACAGAAACAGACATCAAGTTTTAAATGAATGAACAGTCCATGAACTGAGAAATATGCAAACATTTCATATGAAGCAAAAAATCATAAGACTATGACGTAAACGGGAACTTTCCAGCCTTAAAGGGCAATACACCAGAATTAATTTTGTTAGCAATAAAGTGTTAAACATCTATTTAATAATGTATGTATTAATCTCTTTCTATGATTTGTCATATGGAATGCCATCTCAAGTAGAGCGTGTTAAAACCGGGTTTAAAATGTGATCAGATCTATTAAATTGCATTGGAAGTTAATCAGGAACATGGGACCACATTGCAGTTGTAGTATAAACATCAGTACAGTTTCCTTACCATTGCACTAAATATTTAAACTTTTTAAGTTCAATAACATTTTAGTCTATTTTATTGCACCTAGTTTAGCTGCACACATGGTCTATGCGCCATAAAACATAATAAACATCATAACTTTTATTTTGAAAAATATAAACAAAGCGTGTCATGTGGCGACTTTTATTCTGTAATAATACATCTCCAGCGTTTGTCAGACGTCGGAGCTGCTCCGTAAACACACCGCGTCCATTTTCAGACCCGTCCAGGAAAACATCAGACATGGGGGCCGTGCTTGGGCTCTGTTCAATGGCCAGCTGGGTGAGTTTACATACTTATATTCAGATCAAATAAAAGCATACTCGCCTAGAAGGGCGAATAAAAACAACAACTGACACCGGAAACGAGAAACAGAAAGAGAACGTGATGTCAGGCCCTCTCACGATGACCTAAATTCATAAAAGCAGATTCGTGTAAACGAATAGCACCAATAATACACGTAGAGGCATTTCTATTAAACTCACAGTGTCTTGTGGTATGACTGTAATTTTTTCTTTCTGCTTTATTAACTGTATGGCGTCGGATTGGGTGGTTCCCTCATGTGACGAAGCAAAACAATGTTCTTGTGTTTCCGGAACTGATTTCCATCAGAAGTAGATCAGACATTTGTCCCGTCACGTGCTGATCTGACATGATGTTTTCTAAGAAGACTGTCTGTCATGAGGTTTTGTCACACCAGAAACACCGATGTCAGATCATGACACGCACAGAGGATAAAAACATGAGGCCTAAGAGAAGCTACATCACCGTATTTACTACTGTAACACTTATTTTTTAAGTTATTCATAATATACTGCTGAACAGATCAGTATTTTTATATAAAAATGAAACGACTGCAAGCTTATTGACTGACAAACATAACGCAATTTGCCTCTTTTAAACATGATCTGAAAAGACTAATAAATCTGTTACTTTTGTCATTTATTCATTTTTTAAACATTTAACTATGTATATAAACACACAATATTGAATTTAAATCATCTTCAGATAGTTAATTAAAGAATCTAAAATATAAACAATTCATATGAAGCAAGAAACCGTACAGTTATAAAGCAAACCGGAAGGTTCCAGTCTTAAAGGGCCGCATAACTTAATTTCAAGGTGCCTGTGAATCTTTCTGTGGGTTTTATATTGCCAACATTGGATTGGCTAACATGTCATTGTGGGTGTGGCTCTGTCAAGGGGTCTTAGTTTACTTAACAAACCAAAACGCTTAACTTTAGCTGTTTCTCCTGTGTTTCCCTCTGTAGATTCCTTGTCTTTGTGGCAGTGCTCCATGCCTGCTGTGCTCATGCTGTCCGAGTGGAAACAACTCCACCGTCACCCGGCTGATCTATGCCTTCTTCATGCTGCTGGGCGTGGCCATCGCCTGCATCATGCTCATGCCAGGCATGGAGGGCCACCTGAAGAAGGTAATTAAAGAGATAGTCACCCCAGATTTTTTGGGGAACCTATCCCCTAAAGCCGTGTTGAATTCTTTGTAATTTTTACCACATGTTGGGCTGTTATTGTCTTCGATCGGAGCATTCTGGTCATTTCTGTGTTTATTTTCGTGTCTTTGTAGATTCCCGGATTTTGTGAGGGAGGAATAGGTTCATCCATCCCGGGGGTGGAAGGTCATGTGAACTGTGACGTGCTGGTGGGATATAAGGCCGTGTACCGCGTGTGCTTCGGAATGGCGATGTTCTTCCTGCTGTTCTCCCTCATCATGGTCAGAGTGAAGAGCAGCCAGGACCCGCGAGCCGCTGTGCATAACGGGTGACGGTCATGAGCATCTATGAGATTATGAAGTGAATATGAAAGCTACTTTTAATAAGGTGTGAGCTGTAGTGAACTCATCTGAAGTGTTTGTGTCCTCTCCAGATTTTGGTTTTTCAAGTTTTTAGCTGCCACTGCGATTACCGTTGGAGCTTTCTTCATTCCTGAAGGCCCCTTCACTACCGGTAATAAAACAAGGATTCTTTGTGTATCACCTTACCAAAAAGGTTGTGTAGTATGGAAAGATTCATTAGACAGTCAAGCAGAATTGAATCACATTCACATTGATTCAGTCAAGCAGAATTAAGAGTCACATTCCGTATGATTGCCTTTCGTTTAAACTATAAACTGTGTTTGTATTAATGTGAAGTTAACAGTGGAGTTACGAGTGTGAGATTGTGTGTTAAGCCAGCAGACAGTAGATGTTTGTGATATTTGATAGTTATACATTGTTCTGCTGGTTCTCCCTCAGTCTGGTTTTATGTGGGCATGTCTGGAGCATTCTGCTTCATCCTCATCCAGCTGGTGCTCTTGATTGACTTCGCTCACTCCTGGAACGAGTCCTGGGTGGAGAAGATGGAGGAGGGTAACTCACGCTGCTGGTATGCAGGTATGTGGAGGATTGTTTGCTCTTACATAAGCATGTTTGAAAACTGATTTGAAAGATTCATGGTGATTTATTTTTGTCTCCGCCCCTCACAGCTCTTCTGTCAGCTACAGCCCTCAACTACGCTCTGTCCCTCACGTCGCTGGTTCTGTTCTATGTGTATTACACTCACTCTGATGGCTGTACCGAGAACAAAGTCTTCATAAGCATCAACATGCTGCTGTGTGTCGGCGCTTCTGTCATGTCCATCCTGCCTAAAATCCAGGTAGGAAATCTTCTTACCTGGGTTATGGTCTGAAGAAAGCTGTGCTCCATATACTTACTGTGGCTCAGATTTTGAAACGAATAGCATTTATTTTTTGACGTCATAAATTATGTTGCTTTCATGAAACAAGAATAAGTCTTTACTTCATTATGTACAATGAGTGTTTGTCTTTCCAGGAGTCTCAGCCCAGGTCGGGTCTCCTGCAGTCCTCTATTGTGACTTTGTACACCATGTATCTGACTTGGTCTGCCATGTCCAATGAGCCTGGTAAGCATTATAAGACCAAAACTGTCAAGACCAAAATGTGTAAAAAAAAAAGACACATGCAATGCTGCTAAAAACCTGCTATCTGAAGAGGCAAACATGCTGCCTACCATATAGAGTAGTCTAGTATAACTTTAGTTTTAATATATATATATACTTATATATATTTTTCCCAGACCGAAAATGCAACCCCAGCTTGCTGGGAATCATTGGTCTAAACAGCACCAGCCCTGCCGGTCAGGATCGTGTGGTTCAGTGGTGGGATGCTCAGGGTGTCGTGGGACTGATTCTGTTCCTGATGTGTGTGCTGTACTCCAGGTGAGAGATGTTCTCATTTCTCAGTCAGTGAAAGAGCCGCTCTACTTCTGAACACAGCAGTCGGGTCTGTTATATTCATATTAATATATATCATTTAATATTAATGCCTTCCTCAGCATCCGTAACTCCAGCAACGCTCAGGTGAACAGACTGACCCTCACCAGTGACGAGTCGGCTCTGATCGAGGACGGACCCGCTCCGGAGAACTTTGAAGTGAATGATGGCACCAACCGTGCTGTTGACAACGAGAAGGATGGAGTCACCTACAGCTACTCCTTCTTCCACTTCATGCTCTTCTTGGCCTCCTTGTATATCATGATGACCCTCACCAACTGGTACAGGTGAGCGATCTTGTAACCGCCTTTTAACGTGTCTTTAGTTCATATACAGGAATGCAAAATATATCAGATAATACATGTCAAATAATACCGAGTGGGACGGAATGTAGTCGGAGAAAATGATGATTTTGTTGGTTTTTAAAGCCCCGACTCCAACTATGAGAGCATGACAAGCAGGTGGCCCTCGGTGTGGGTGAAGATGACCTCCAGCTGGATCTGCATCTCTCTGTACGTCTGGACCCTGGTGGCTCCGCTGGTCCTCACCAACCGCGACTTCGACTGAGTGAGCAAATGAAAACAACAGCGATATATTCAGCTGTGTAGGATAGCAGAGCTCTGAATGTAAATACTGTCGCTGCTTCATTTATTCAGCTAACCATACCTGTGTGTGTTTTTAATCATGCATGTGGTTCTGTGGGTGTGTTTTTTTGGTAATATAGGGGCCAAAATGAAAAACACAGCTTGAGTTTCCTGTGATGTTAAAATATTCCTAAAAGAAACTTTTGAGAGAGCTGACTGTGTGTTCATATTCAGTGATTAATGACTTCTATATGGTTTCAATAAATGTGTCTTTTAAATTATTTGTGTAAAATAGTTACAATGTAAGTCATTAGACGCAGAACATGCAGCGTTACATTCGTATGTTAGACGAGCAGTTTAGAATTGTTATATTGTATCATGCGTTTTGATTCTTTATGATTTGCACCAATAATAGGATTGACCGTAACCGTGCTGTCTAACTCGTGTATCTTGCACAGGTTAGTTGTGCATGTCTTTTAATCTTAAGCTTTAAGTAGTCAGTGTGTTTTTGAGCGATGTGTTGCACTGAGTTTCCTATTCTTCGCTCCAGATAACTGGTTTTGCTGTTATGTTTTACTCATGATCTGATGCATGCTGAAGATACTTCTTAAAGTTCACATACTAAACTGCTAGTGTTTCTCTCTGACAAGTGCATTGTAATCATCTGCCTTCAAATTAAAGGTTTCAAACCCAGATCGTTTTCTGTGTGGTGTGTGAAAACCACAGAGCACACCAGATTCACATTTTATAATTAATTTAAATTCTTTAATTTAATAACTTTTATTCTACTGCCAAACGTAGTGTAATAATGAAATGCTCACGGTAACAACACGGTAATTATTACTGTATTGTGCCCAGGATTATGGAAGTAACCGTGGGACAAACTCTTCACGGCTGCTGGAACTAGTGTGATCAGGTCATGTGATCTTTACTTGTCAATAATAAAAACAGAACTGAAAGCTGTCATGTAAACCAGCAACATAACTGCAGCACCATTTCCTGACAGAGAAGTACACTGACGAGTACACTCACTAGTGAACGACAGAACTTACTGTGACATGAAGGAATGTGAAACTCGTGGACAGACACCAACAACATTCTGGCACATAAATAACATCATTTAGATGAATGTTTACATAAAAACAAAAGCTGATTGTGCTCCCAGATGTCCAGCTGGGCCGGGTCAGCACTGGGCAGATCTGAGTTCAGTTCACACGGGTAGAAAAGCATGGCTTCAAGAGAAGATGAACTGCACCAACTAAAAGAAACAATGCAGAAAATGCATTAAAGGTCTGTGCATTAAACTGCACATTTATGCAGACGTAACTCTGTTAATTGAGAAACCAGTGTGTGCAGGTGGAACGCGCCTCTTTTATGACTTGCTGCTGTTTCTGTCTGAAGTCTGAAAGTTCTGACTGGGTTTATGAAATTTACCCTTTCATTACCGTTTTAGGGTGGCAAGCCTGGCACCCATATTCTCTTGCTGCTCGTGGACGTTCTGCACACTGGTCAGAATTTTAGAAAGATCCTCTTGTCTTATTTTTCCCTCCTCAGGTTGTGAATTTGACACCTACATGACGTCTCAAAATCTCATCCTGAAGCCAGTAAATAAAAGGTAAATCTAAAAAATGTCGACTGCTTTGTTTACAACATAAAAACAGCTTCATTTTCATTCAAGATTATTTATAATGCAGACAACCTCTTACCTTTCTCTTGATATTTTCCAGCAGGTCGTCTTGACCGTGTTTGAAGTACGGATGCTGGAATTCAACCGGTCCGTCTCGCTCCTGCTTCACTTTGCCCGTGTCAATGTGCATCACCTTACGAAAACCATCTGTTCACATATAAACACAACGAGAGAGAGAGAGAGAGAGAGAGAGAGAGAACCAGACGCTTTTTGCCTGTAATCAGTGAGGATGGAAGTAAATGTCTGTGCAGTGGAGACAAATGACTTACACATGCTGAGCTGTCGAACAAAGCTGGCCATGTTATTGTGCTTGAAGAACTTGGGCAGGATCTCTTTAGCAAACCTGTGTTCATCCAGTACAAGAAAACTAGAACAGAACAGTTTCCTTCCTAGAACAACAAATAAACAAGAATAACAAAAGAAGCATTAGAACAGAAGATCAGAAAAACAGAAGAAAACATTTTTCATTAAATACCATTAAATTTCATTAAATACCCTCCTTGTGGTATGAGATTCACATCTAAAAATACCACTGGTATTTTTAATTTCTTTGATGCTTCACAGATGTTTTAGGCCCAAACAACACTGTTTTTTTATATGATACCTTTCGTTTTTTGTTTTTTTACTGTTATATTGCAAGTTTCCATTATATCAACATACAACACAAAAAGTCAATGTGTTTTGTTTTTTTGGGCAAGGGAAGTTAAAGCCCACAGTCACGACTTTAAGACGTGTGTCTATACAGAAATTCATCCTAAAAATGTTCACTTAAGAAGAGTCATACACCCCCCCCCCCACACACCCCCTGTTTCTGCCCTGTTAAAATACCACCAACAGTAGAGGTCAGTCTTACACTACATTTAGACCACTGACATAGCTTTACTCTAAAAACTGATAGCTAGATTATTTTCTATGTTGTTACCTTTAAAAACATTTAGATTGAATTATATTACAGGGGCATGCTGAAAACAACTACACAGAGCAGGATGCAAGATGTTGTAGGTAACTTGAATCAAGAGGTTAACAGGGCAGCAACAAATCAAATCACCTGTTACAAGGAAAGAATAAACAAACAAAATCTGTCAACGCTCTGGAGTTTGTTCTGAAGAATATTCTAACTGTGAAGCTATACGCAAACCCTGTCTTAAACATTAACTCTCACCTACACACACGATAACATTTAACTGATGTTATGAATGATTGATTCTTGTGCTTGTTAAACACTTAGCACTTGATTTAACTGGTTAAGGCTGCAGCCTTCTGAGAGAGATAAAGGCTGTTCAGTTAAGATGTTGGACCAAAAGTTACTGTATCATTGACATATTTGTCTAATGGACAGAGACAGTAATATCACATCAAAAGATTACATCAAACCGTCTTTACAAATACTCATAATTAGAACTTTCTTTGATTCTTGGTAAGAGAGATTATGAAGACGGCACCAATCAGCACAAATTATAGTTAGACAGATGATAAGACAGTCATATATCTTACCAAGTACACTGAAAAATCAAATCACAACACCCGAGTTTACACACTCACTTTTCTTTCCAGTAATGGATGATGGCAAACAGATTATATTGTATCTTTTCTAAACTGTTTGCATTTGATAAGGACACAGTTATCAGAACAAAGCCGAGATACATTTTTGAAAATGTGGATTCATGGGTTTTACTGAACTGAGGTACAATTAAAGATAATAACTGTTTAGATAGATTATAGGAAGATTATAGATAATCTATCACAGATCAGGTGGGTGCTGGTTGTGAACCAGTGTGCACACTTTCTCTTTGTCCTTCATTTTCTTTATTTTTTCCAGCAGTGTTGGACCAAAATGTCTGGAAGGGATTGATATTTTCCATTGGATGCAGAACTTGGACCTCTGTTTTATTGTTGTTGTTCTCTCTCATTATTTGATTAATCCTGAAGTCAAAGAGAACGAAAATGAAACAGACAAATATATTAGGGCTGACCTCAGCAGCTTTATTTTTTACCTAATGAACAGATAAGTTTGAATTATGCTATGAGAAGCTGCCAAGCAGATCATTTTTATTGCCGTTTAAAAGATCTTTCATTAAGTGAAACTGAATGGTTTCGCTTCTCGGTATTAACTGGAGCAACATTCCCATTATCCATCACACACATTAAAAAAATGATCTCATCATACAACCAGTTTGTTTTAGAACCGAAGTGCAACAGTAAAACACAGCTGACCAGTTGGATGTCAGATACATGTGAGAACCTTTTTTTAACTCTGAGGAAGTTCTTTGAGGGAGAACATATTTTCTTTATTTCAGCTTGGTGAGATTTGGAAACCGTTCTAGACGACATGCTGGCCAGAGGCAATAAAAGAGTTTAGCATCAAGAGTCTTCAGGTTTAAAAAAGAGGCGTCGCTACGTATGACCTCACTCTAATGAAAGGTTAAACTGGGTGAAGAACTGATTTTTCTCCATTTACTGACGGTTGCTGGTATTTTCATTGTGATTCATAGCACTGCTATGTGTAGATGTTAAATAAATGTATAAGTAAATTGTTTTTAATCTGTAAAAATCACTGAGGTTAAGATAATATTTGTATTATGGGTATCAGATATCAGTGTAGAAAATCGTTTGATTCAGGTTACACCATGACGGATAAGTTTGTCTGCTTGCTATCTCTACATGATTTAGTTATGGTTACAGAGTAATCAACAGGTTTAACTATTTATCTCTTTCAACACAACCAAAACTGATTTGTTATAGCGCCATACAGAATAAAAAAACCTTCCCACCGTCCCTGCTCCATTATTAATGTTGTTAATGTTTTCTCTCCATCGGGGTTTAATCACAGCATAAATAGTATACAGATAAATAAACAGAAACAACTGCAGCCAAAGTCTCAGAATCACGAGATTTGCATGTTTGCCGCTTCATTGATCAGAAAACACCTCGCGCTGTGTCATTAGACCACATGCGACGTCACTGGACGGATTACGCGGTGCCACGTGACGTCACGCAGGTGGAAGTCACGTTGTCGCAGGTAATAGTCGCAGGTCGATTTAAACGCTTGTTGTGTCGGGTGAACTGAATGCTGTGCGAACAGCCCTCAAGAGAGCGAGTTGTAGGGCTTTGCCATGTGTTTCTCATTGCGCTTTAATGCGGAGTAACGTGAATCCTTCATCTTTAAATGCCTATAACAAAGAGTAGCTTTAGAGGAAAGCATGCGATGACGTCTGCTTTAAAGCTCCCGTTGTGTCTTACATGCATATTCAGCACATCTCCATAAACACCGAGGCCGTAAACACAGAGGAACAGCCGACTGTGTACGAGCTGTAACCACGGAAGCATCCCTGTCAGACCGCAAACGAGGAGGTTCCGGGGCTGTGTGTGCTGACAATAACATTACATGAGAGAAATACCATTTAAACTCGGCCTGTGGCGGTGTGATTATTGAACTTATTACGCATTTGTGCAGATAATGCGATTGTGCTTTATTCATCGCCTGTGGGAATGCGGTCTCCAGACATTTTTAAATTAAAAACATTCAGTAGTATTAATATAAATACTAAGGTAGTGTACAAATCCCACAATGCTTGTGTTCAAATATAAAGTGCAAATATAAAGATAGTAATGCATTTCGCCAAATAAAGCATGAATAATAAACACAGACACAGACTGCGTGTTGAAAACGACTCAAACAACCAAATATTGAAAAGACCATGATAAGTGATACCTGATACCATCATTGGATCACTTGGTGTTTTGGATACTAGACAGAATTTCCTGTCACTGACACATAGTTGTAGATTTTATAGAATTACCCTGAGCAGCTTTACTCTCCTCTGGAGTTTTACCTGATCACATCCAGCATGTAGAACTACATTTTAAACGTTTTTTGCCTTTTATTCAGGAATAAAATGTTGAACTGCAGCCACTTGCTGTGGGCGAGTCTGGGCCTCCACCCACAGTCTGGATTTATTTTCTAAGCAAAGCTGTTTTTAATACAGGCTGTTTGACATCCAGCTTTATCCCCCGTGGTCCACAACTTGTTTTGGCATATGACACACACACTGTGGTCGTTTAAGAGTCTTGCAACAACTTGGGTGTCCTCTCAGTTTAGTAGAACTACAGCCACTGCTGAACATGAAGGTATAAAACCAGACCATTTCTAGCACCAGCACGTTTTTGATAGCCAATCAGAAATGCTGTCTGCATGATTGGGTTTGCTGACGTCTGGTTGGCTGACATGTCTTTGGAGGGCATCTTCAATGTCATGTGACAACATCAATCATTGTCTTAAATTTAGTCAGTTCAGTTATTTTATATGTATTACAAACTAGTTCATTTATTACACTAACAACTTTCATACTACAGGTCAAATGTAGTTTATGTAGTTTACGTCAGAGCTCGTAGTTTGTGTCTCTAATGCTTTGAAAAGTCATGGGGCACTAAAGCGGTCACCAGGGTTTACCAGGATTTAAGTGCCTCATATGTTAGTTTACCTCTAACTACCTCTAACTACCTCTAACTGTAACTTCTCACAGTTGTTCTCGGGCCTGTATATTCATATGGTTAGACTGCGGGGAGAGACGACATGGGACTACAAACTGTTTAACTTCAGAGTTCTGTAATCAGAACGTGATAATATTTGGGAATATAGACACTTGAACCAAATTGTGCTTTGGTGTGAGGCCGCAAGATGTGAAGTTGTTTGGATGCTTAAAACTTCTCAGAGTACAGCTGAATTCTGTCTGTCTGTCTGTTTGTTCATTCTTTATGCCCACAATTAACTATATTTGAGGAGCTCTGATAAACCTTATAGTTTCCTTAAGGTGCAATTTAGCGTTTGTTTGTATGTAGTCTTCAGTCATTGTCAGTTTTGCTGTGTCTTCATTGAGATGAATGTGAGTCTAGCGATGATTTTTTGGTCTGTGTTTTAATAGCTGGTTCCTCTGTGATATGAGCTTTGACTTTCAAAGGGATTTTTATTAGTAGTCCAGCAGAGACATAATCACCAGGTCTCAGAGACAACCAGCGGGTGAAATAATCAACTGTAAACAGTAAGAGAATGTTAATTGCACACTGCCTGCATCTTTACAGCACAAAATGTATTTAACTAGTCATTTCGAGGGGCGGAGAAACCCCACACATTGTTGTGTGGGATCGCACTAAATGACATGTTTTCATTGCGCCCTGATGATGCGCTGTAGCATCTGCAGAAAAACGTGTCATTTTAGGGTGCTGTCTGAGAGCGCAATGTCTGTTCATGCAGTTTAGATCCCTCTAGATAATCACAGTAGCTAAATTTAAATACTGTCACCACTTTGACAGATATTTGTCAGAAAGGGTCCACTCAGGCAGCAGTGACCTCATGTGCGTCTATATTTCAGAAGAGATTGCAACAAAAACAAAAGAGCTTGTATGTGTAACTCAAGAGAAAACAGCTCTTCACATTAATGAGAAATAAAACAGGGCTGTTATAAGATCGAGTGTCAAGTGTCACTCAAAGGCACAGACATCTGCCTTTCAGAGTGTTTGAAGATGTTGATCGGATTCAACAGTAAAACATCACCTTCTGGTAGTCTGAGGGACAAAGGAGGCCTAAAACAGCATGTAAGACTCATTCAGGGGTTGAACACACAGGTTAAGATTACTATGATGAAACTACTATGACTTGTTATTCTTACTTGGTAAGACTAAAGTTTTGAGCGCATATGAGAGCAGTTATGCGGTTATAGAGATTCTGTTTTATACTTCATGTGAGAGCTCACAAACATCGAGACTGAAACCATTCCCCTGTTCCATGTATCACAGATTATTTGATGTCCTTCACAACAAATGCTCTCAAAGCGTTCTGAAACGTTCTTATACTGTAGACTGTCATGATGAGGACACAAATGTGAAACTTCCAGTAGAGGTCCCTCTTTTATCAGTTTTATAGTGACGCGTCACTGTTGGGACAAACTGCATGTGGCTGTTCAACATACTCAATTTACTCATCTGCCTTTCTTAAGATCTTTGTGCGAATGACTGTGTGTTTGTCTCCAATAGAACGCTAATAAAAGACACTAACATATAAACTACCCATCATGCAACAGTGGCAGCAGAAATGTGGGACATCTTGTACAGTTAGTAAGGTGGACGTTTATTTTGCACAGTTCATGGGTGGTTTTTCAACTCGGAACACTTGTGAACTCCCTTTAAAAATATTTGGTTCAGGTGATGTTTACCTCCATGTCTTTGTTCTCCTTTCACACATCACATGTATCGTATGTAATCTTCAGCATTCTCTGATACTGTTTATTTTAATAACAATCCCCCCCGAGACACAAAACTGACCAAAGTTTACACCAATATATCTGTACCACCAGTCTGAAAATGTTCCCACTTTTTAGGTAAATAGTTGAAAACTGAATCCCATTGCAGGTGCAGTGTAAGAAAAACAATATTGCTGTCTATTTCCCTGGCAGGAAAACTCATCATTGGATGAACCACTCTGATTTTCTTCCGTGAAGTCCCTGTATTCCACGGAATGCTTTAAACCAGTAGATTTTTGTGGGTAGCTGTTTTTCAATTTCCTGTCAGATTCTTTACAAATTCAATAACAGCAAAATAAGCTTGCGTGATAAACATCAAAACTGCCACATTCAGAATGAAGGAAGCCATGATGAAATGGTTTGATGTGATATTATAAAGATAAACAGATCAGTCAGATCTTTCCTTGCTGGACAAGAGGGTACGTGGGGTTGTTTTTCTGGATTCCTCTGGCAGGCTTTCAGCTTCATTAGAGTGGCTTTTTGTCTCAGGTTATATAACACAGCATCAGTAAATAAAGTTTGGACATCTCTAGCACCTTGTGTTCCGCATGTTTAATTCATGAAAAGTTCCTTACTGGTAGAAATTTTGCGGAGGACAAAGCTGTTGCTAAGCTAAGGCCATCGTCTGCGCAGAAATGCGCTAGCTGTTTCTCGGCCCTCCGCTGGAGTCTCTCAACATGCAAAGGAGGGTCCTGGGCCCACTCAACTTTGTAACTCTATTTTGGACTGTTGCTAGAAAGCCATCGTTACATGTTCTGATGACTGAAGTCTAAAGATAAAGAAGTAGAAAGGGCAGCTGCCCAGCTAACAATTTTAGGTTGTAAGAACATTTCCATAACGTTTCCATTACGTAACAAAAATGTCATAAAATGTTTTGATTTTTGTCATATTGAGCAATAATGCTGATTTGTTAAAAGTTTGTATAAACATTGAAGCACACATATATTATGTAATAACTGTTCTGGATAATTGTTTTACTGTTTGCTGGTTTTAGTAATGCAGTTGTTGTTTTAATGTTGCTGTTTGTTTTAATGTAATGTCTGTATAAAATGTGTTCTGGTCAAATTTCTGGAACAGCTAACTTTGTTTACAGTACCTTTAACTCGCTGGTGGTGGGCGGTTTTGAGTTTATTTATTTTTACCTGTTTTTCTTTTGCTGGAGTTCGGTCTAAATTTATCTAGCAAGACTCAATTGTGTTTGAAATGTGTAATGCAAAGAGGTCTTTAAGAAGCTTTTCTGAACTGATTTGTTTTTGTCTGGTGCATTTGTGAAGCAAAATATCCAGTTACTCCTGTGAAAATCTCACAACAACAATCGCTTTCAAGTCAGGCCAAAGGACTCTGAATTTCCCAATCGCTGGCAAAAAATCTTCGGCTTAGTTTGGCAGTTGTGGGCGGAATGCATCGCCCTACAGATACTAATTATGACTTGAGAATAGGTGTATGTACCAGTCTTGTTTAGATGAGAAAACACTCAACAGATGTATAATCCAGACTGACTGGATTATAAATGTTTGTATATATAGTGGTGTAGACAGGCTGACAAACGGGATGTAGTTTTTGTTATGGAAAACATGAATGTTTCTCTCATTTAGTTTTGTTTAATGACCTAAACCTCAGCGATCAGATAATCAGCCACACGAAGTGTGTAAGAACAAAAACTGATCTTCAGTTTTTAGCCTGATGAGATGATGGACAGCCATGATGTTTAACAGTGTTACTCTAAAATCTTAGAATTCTGTATCATTTTAATTAGCAACTTTCATTTTTCTTCAAACCAGCATCACATATTTCTGTATTTTCTTGCTTTCATTTCAGAGCTCAGCGTTCACTTTTCACATTTATTTGGGGAAGCCGTCTGTGGTTTGCTGCCTGCTGCTGTTTGTAGTGGAGATGCTTGATGATGGAAGGCCATGAGAACTGCTGAAATACCCTCATGAGATGTGGTCACCAGTGAAGTCCTGCCGTGGACAGCTGAGGATTTCAACTCTGTGTCAAACTCCAGTGTGTCAACTCCATGACCTCTGTAAAACTCCACTGCATGTGCGACTCGCATCTCACCTTCACAGTCGGCGGGATGCAGTGGGCGGTCTCTCGTACCCAGCCCGGCCGAGGGTGGATCATATATCAAAGCGTCTGTTAAAACAGGTTAGAGGTCTTGTTTAAGAGTTCAGCTGAGGTGTCATGGGCAGGCAGTGAGAGATCACACTGAAGATCTGCTGTCGTTCACTCTGGAATTGATGAATTGATGGTGTCTTTGAGGTGTTTCTGGGTTTTGGCTTATGAGTTAAATAAGGATAAAGCCGATAAAAAGAAACCTTTAAAAATCTAATTTGCATGCACGTCATGGATTCATGCATTATTTTTACAAATAAATGTTTAAAAACGTTTTCAACAAAAACATTTACTGAATGACTTTTAAAATGGAAGTGGTTTTACTCCGGTAAGCAGAACTAACACACTAACTAATATTAATTTTAGTGTAATTTTTAGTAATAATGTTATATAAGCTCTGTAAATACAGAGTTATATACTATGTTATATACAGCTCTGAATTCTTGTGTGTTGTTACGAGACAACAGGTTGGTTTACAATTAAATAAATAGAAGTAAATCTGGGCTAAAGAGAAGATGACTGTTTGAGGGTTTGTTCAAAATCAGGATTTTTTGGGCATATCTTGACATTTTTGGCAGTTTAACCTTCTTACAGTTTAAACGTCACAGTTTAATTCCCACCATTGAAATGTTGCAAAAGCCGTAATATGATTCAGATAAGATCCAGTGTGGCAGTTTATATAAGATATTTCAGACAGGCAATGTTAGAGAGAGAGAGAGAGAGAGAGATTTTATTAAATGGGCTTCATCAACACTACAGAGGAAGAGAGTCTGTTGTCAGTCCAGGCATGTTTTCTTTCCCTCACAAATCTAGTTCAATAAACGTCTCCAGTCCAGCCAACGCAACCTTAGCAACAGCAGAACAGCTGAAACCAGCTCTGCGCATACAAATGACTCAGTGATTGTCTCTGAAGAGCTGAGGGACATCCTCAGTGTGCTGACATCAGGGCTCATGTTTGCCCCCACACGAGTATCAGAGGGCTGTGTTGTTTTCAAGTTCTCTGTGGTTCTGACAGGTTCTGATTCCTCTCAGACAGCTTGCGTCCCTGTTTCACTTCTCTTTAATCAGATCATTTGGACTGGTTCATGTGTCTCTCACACACTGCACTCGTTTCTTAGACCGTTCCCTATAACCATCGAATGAAGTCTTCACTGATAATTTGACTGATGTTTGTTTAAAGTTACCAGACGTATTAAGCACTTGTGGAAAAAACTGATTTTCTGTTAATTGCTTTGGCAACAGATTATAATGTCAAAATGTATGTCTATAGGTGACATAAAAATGATTTATTATATATGGACACATACATACATTTATTTTTGGTAGTGTAAATTTAAAACAGTAAACATCTTTTGTTTTGGTAAAACATCCCTGATGCATAAACGCAGTTGAAGCTTCAGTCTGACTTTCTTCGTGGCCAGACATCTTTCACCCTCGTGCTAAGCATAGCTGGGCTAACTTTAGATTCAGGCTATATAAATCAAGCCTGAACACAAATCCACCTTTTTTTGTGGTCTCACCTACAAAGGCTGTCTCTGGTGTTTTGTAAATGGCGTTCTGGTAAACGTTAACAGAATTACTTTTTTCTCTCCTGCAGAAGACATTTTTCTGCGCGTTTTTTCTCACCTTTGAGAAGTGATGATCTTGTCGGAGGTGTTGAAATACCTCAGATTGTCATGTGCGCTACAGATGTTGGGAAAAGTAACAGGTTTCCCAGCTGTGTCCCTGCTTTTTATCAACATGTCAAATAACAACAAAAACATTTTCAATTGGGCAAAATCAAAGTTAGCCTTCAGGGTACTCTGTCAATATTATCCCACCTGCTTTGAGTTCAACAAGGTCACACATGCACTGATGAGATTTTACAGTTTACATTTGTGCTTATGTTTTTCATCAACCATGTCTGAAAACCTTTCACACACAATATAAAAAAACTTATCTGGGATTTTCATAGATTTTCCTGTGATTGTAGTGAGACTTACTGGTAGCTAGCAATGTTAGAAAAACGCTAGGTTGTTTTTCAGCTAAATAGCAACAGCATGTAGCATCTATGTGATAGTGTAAAATAGGGCTAAAATTTTCTTTAAATTCACTTGAGACATTTTAAAATGTTGTAGTCACAATATATTAGTTTATTGAGGTGAATGCTACATTATCAATATTTGTAATATGTATTGTACAGTATTTCTATCCCAAAATTTTGACCATACTGAGTAAAAGAAAACCACACATTTAGATTATAGTGAGTTAGATTATAGAAACAAATGAAAATACTTTTATTATGTGATTATTGTATTAAAGGGGACATTAATCTCAGTTGGAGAGATTGGTCAGTTGAAACAATGTTCAGTGTGGTGCTCATTATACACAAATATTTGACCACAGAAAACTGAATATCGACCAATCAGAGTCTAGGTTAAAGTGTCCAGTATTAATATTGCATGCAAATCGAAGAAGCCATGCGGGCAGCAGATTCTCTCAAACAATTGAACTAATTGAGGTCTATTAGTGTTGTGTGTCGTTGAAGTCACTGAATGCAGATCAGCTGTTAACATCTGCACAGCTGCTCATGATGCGGCACTGAGCAAACTCTCTGTCCTCATCTCATGTGGAGTGAAAACAAACAAACGTACATGTTTCCTCCTGGTCTGTCGGGAGGTTTGTTTGGCTGTTCGGTGAGTGAGATAAAACATGTTTGGTCTCTCTGATGGGCCGGTTATTGTGGGCCAGGAATGTCCGTAATTCACTTGATGTGCATCTCGAAATGAAACGGAACTCATTAGCAGCTAATGTGCTGTAGAATTGTCATGCAATGTGAGCGGACTGGAAACTCAGCTAACTCTCAGAACGTTTGCCTAAGGTTCTCAGAATGTTTTTAAAATGTGCTTGCAGTAACTTTAGTAGAACTTTAAAAACTTTATATATCGCATATATCAAAAACGTTTTCTTAAGTTGTTAGTGGAACGCTTTAAAAACATTACAGAATATAAAAAATCCAACCAAACCAAACAATAATGTTAATACAACATCTGGAAAACTGGTTCCTAGAACTTTCAAAATAACATTTTTAATGCTTTTAGCGTCATGGAAACACTGCTGTGGTCTGTGCAGACGTGACATAGTTACATGTTTGGAAAGGTGCGTATTAAGTTATATTGACTATTTCATACTTCAGCACAGGTGTGATGCAGAAGCGCAGGATTAATCTTAATGCTGTGGTGAATCTGAAAGTCCAGCGCTGGTTACTGAAAATATTTCACATTATAAAACTGACTGGACAAAATTCCATAACAAATTAAAACATTCCTTTAATGATTAAGTTTATTGTGGTCAGCCTCAGGGTTTCTGTTTGAAATGTTGTCTAGATTCCTACGTTTCATAACATCAACTCGTCTTGGTGTCGTTTATTTTCAGGCTTGTGTACAATCAACAAATTCCTCAAACTGCCACTTTCACAATAAAATCTTTCCTAATGAAAACACTTCTTCCATAAACTTTTACTGCAGTCAGTGTCCTCAGAAGTTTCTAACTGTGAAAGTATAATTTTTTGCTTCATAACAAATTTATTACAGTAAGTTTGCACTTATTCACTTATTTGTTAATTTTCATCTAAATTGTCTTACACCTCTTTTTGTGTGAAAGCACATTTGTGTGCATGCAGTGTTTCCTTGTGCTCGTCAATTCTCCTGACGACCAGTAGAGGGGAGTGTGACGCGAGCGAGTCCAATCCAGAGCCATTCTCAATGTTTTCTTAATGGAATCATTAGGGAAACGTTCTGCTGCCTAAAATGGTTATCTGGAAGTCAGCAGCTCCACATCCAGTATGAAGGATGAGAGAAAGGTGAAGGTAAATGTTTCATAATACATGTGTGTGGGACAGAATGCTTTTACTTACTACGACCTTTGACCCAAATAAACCGTGTAATAACTGAGTCCAGTGAAGTTCTCATAGAGATTAAGGTGGAGGGTCGCAGGGCCCTGTGGCTTCCACATGTCTTGTGACAGCTTTCATTGACGTGTAAGTCAGTTTTTCTCTGAATTGTGACCAGGTATTTTTAACATGCAGAAAGGCTCCAGGCTAATGGGAAAACATGCTAACAGGATATCCATAATTATCTGTCCATATGTGGCCAAAACAGAGCGCCGTCAGAGCCTTTGATGTTTGGTGAGCTGTAGTTTTCAATAGCATTTTGTGTTCTAGATTCTAGGTTGAGAACACTGGTTCTCAAACCTTTTCAGGTGTTAAAATTGAGGAACAGTGAGAACTTTGCTAGACTGTTTGTTGTTCTTTCGTTTTTTTAAACAGTTCTTCACAGCGATGTCATTAAAGAACCATTTTGGTTCCCAAAATAACTATTAACAGTTAACTTAATGTTATTATATTTTAGTCATTTTTTAATCAGCCATGATTTTAAGACTTTAAATGATGCCCTCTCCAGATTATTGTTTGTGGAAGCTCTTCCTGTTCAAACACCCACCCGTTTTTACCTCATCCTGTTCGTCACAGGCTGCTCTTGTTTTAATAGGTTTGTGATTCACTGGTCAGGAGAACATATTTCCTTCCAGACGCCCTTCAGAGGCACTTCTGAACTCCATCACCGTGGTTACTGCCCTTGGTTCTGGCAGTACAATATCACAAAAGAACAAAAATCAGCTTGTAAGTGAAGCAGTATTTTTAATGATGTTGCACTTAGCTGGGTTGGTATGTAGCCGTGCTAATGTCTGCAGGTAATTAGTAGATGTTCTTTAGAGATTGTGCCCCACCTCAGAGAAGCGATGATAGTTTAATTTTACATGAGCGAGAGAGGCGAACCCCAGCACCACTCGACGGTCTCCGGGCCCAGACATCTGTAAACGGGCAGCGTGTGAGAGTGGCAGCGTGTGGGGATTTCCTGTCATGCTCCAGCCTCTCAGAACTGTGTCTCAGGAGACGAATGAAAGGCAAACTGAGTTGAGTGCTTCCTCTGTGCCGGACCGAAGTCTTTATTTCTTCATCATTCATCATTATTCATTCACTGAGGTTCTGTATGTAAGAATTCTACATTGAGTGTAAAGGACAATTTTACTGCTTACCTAACAGTGCATTTCTCAAACTGTTACTGTATTACGGCGTGTGGTGTGGGATTCCTGGACAGAACTAAAATCTAGGAACCAGAGAAAAGTGCTGTTTTTAATTAACATGCCAGTCTTAATGGCATGTCCGGCTAACAGAGATTTACAAGCGGCACAACCCTTGAGAGTCCCCTGTAAGCTGCTGTGTTTCTGTGGAGGAAGAGAAAGATCGACCGGGCACGTTCCCCCAGGCCCCGACTCTCAGGGGCCCCGAAGCAGTGAGACTCCACCCCCCACGTGGAGAAAGGGCCCTAAGGGACCTCTGGATAAACAGAAGGGCCCCTACTTACCCTGTTTGATGGCTTTACACAGTTCATCTCATAATAGCAATTTAGTTTTGTCAGCTGTTGCTTCTATAACAATAACCTGTTTGGTCTAATGACATTTTTTCTAATGAAGCTTTTTGTTTAAATTAGTCGTGGAATGATGAATCCAGATTTTGGAGATGATTTGGTTTAGAGATTACCATGACGATGCATTCATTGATGCAAATGATGTTGCACTACACTGGTTGCACTAGTTTTTGGTCTTTTAGCTGGTAATCTCATAAGTGACCCTTTAAAAACCTCTGAGCATGCAGGAAGAACCAGGAAACAAGAATTCAGAGCCTGCGGGGCAGTAATTGAGAGATTACTGTCACTGTAATATATATCTGATCTTTTGCAGAGCTTCTGCAAAGCCAGAAGTCATGAGCTGAATTCCAGGATCACATAGTTCAGGTCACTTTATTATGTCCGTTTCAAACCCAGATCTTTCGCTCAAGGTTACAAACCACCTGTGATCAGTTATAGTCAGAAATATAAATGACACTTTAAAGCTGCAAAACGTAACTTTTGTGGTTAAAAATAAACAAAATAAACACAATCAGTTATTAAGCAAGTACATAGCAGATAATTGTTCAAAATGATTTCCTTACCTTACTCCGATTCACAGCAGTAAGTATATAACAATGATTTATGATTTAAGATGCTGGGTCAAATTTTCCGGGAAATGTCAGTTTGACCTTATTTGACCCACATACCCAATGAAAAGCACATAAAGTCATCTGCAATTTATGTTTCAAACAGAGATAGTGAAAGAGAGAAAGTTACGGATTGCAGCTTTAACACTCTTGATTTCCTCTGATTGTGCTTCTCACAGGTCTGTTCACACAGGTTAAAAAAAAGTAAACAGAGAGATGAAAAATGAGATTTCTGCTTCAGCTAGGATTTAGTTTTGGCTCCGATGTGATGACAGCTGACTAAAATGCTTTTTTAGATGGACTTTTAAACTGAAAGCATCAGATTCAGTTTTCCTTTAGTTTTTCAGATGTGACATAATTTTAGGTTTAGGCGTAATCACAGATTCATCCATAAAAATGTGTTAAATTGTTCAGGCTCTGAGCTACTGGTTAATAACTTTAACCATCCTTCCAGGAACTCATATGAAAGCATAATGCCTTTTCATAAAGCAGAAATACTGTGATTTTCCAGCTTTAAAGGGGCTCTGAGGACAGAAGGGGTCCTGGTTGTTTGTGAGAGGCAGAAAGAGCCTTTATTCAAGTGTTTTGGCACTCGTACCAGCAGTGAAGACCCCCAAACGAGTCCGTTTAGAAGCCCGAGTCGTCAGTATGCTCTTCACAGTTTCCCAGGCGAAAAATCCTTGTCCTACTTTTGTTCCGTTTGTTTGCACAACCAGGGAAGGGTGACCGTGCTTCTCTGTGTTGGTAATTTAACGTATGTTTCTGATCGTACTGATGTGGATTATTGAAAAGAACTGAACCGTGGACAGACCCCACGTCCATGTCATTTTTAATGTCACAAAATTGCACCTGTCGTGCATCTGCGTAAGACCAAGTAGCTCTTTTTAAAATCCAGTAAAATGATGTTGACACAAGACATCTGCCTGTTTCATGTTCTTCCTGTCAAAAGACGATTCATTGTCACATGACGTGGAATCGACTTTCTATTAATTCCATTTCTGGTAAATGTTTTTTTTGGGAAACGTTTGCAGTTGAATGACAAGAACGTTTTCCTCTTACTGGAACTCAGGTTTACTGGTGTGATCATTAGGTCACCTGACAGGTCAGCTTTAAACTCTCTAACTTATACTCTGGTCCTTTCATGCGCCGCTCGGTCATGTCTAGCCGAGGACAGTAAATCTGACACTTACTCAAGTTGTTAAAGAAATTAGTTAATCTGCAGGCAGGGGTGACTCAGTCATCTATGAAAGGGTAGCGTGGTGCACAAAACAAAGGGTTTTGGAGAGGATTAATCTGTCAGTGTCTCATGCTATGGAACTGGGTGTCGCTCTCGGTATACAGCTTTCCAACATCAGGGATTAGAGTGCCAGACCAATGACCTGAAACTGTTTAAAGGAGAGCACTTCTCCACCCCGGGCAAGCAGCCAGGGTAACCCTGCAAGCAAACTTCCTCAATTAGGCAAAGACGTCCTCTTGAGACTTTATCCATCAGTCACTTCCTAAAGTTTCTTTCTTCTGTACAGTTTGTTGACTCGTGTCATTCCAAACCTGTATAACGGTTCTCCTCTGAGGAACACAGAAGAAGATATTTTAAAGTATGTTGGTAATCAAACAACAGTGGCACCCATTGACGTCTATTGTATGGACACAAAACCACTGAGACATTTCTCAAAATATCTTCTTTAATATTCCACAGAGGGAAAAAGTCCCTTCTTCTCCCCCTGAGTGTCCAGTGTCACTGCATGACATAAAACATGTCCAAAGAGAGCAGAAAACTGGGGCAATGGGAAGTATTATTGAAATCATTATTGTTATCGTTGTGCATATACATAAAATTCAAGTAATTTATGTTTTGAGGGAAGACCCGTGACCTCTGTGGGAAAACGCTTCATAACCATTTTAGAACATTTATAGAACATTTTCAGTAGTTTCATTTTATGCCTGTTTTAATGTGTTATTCTAATGTTGCATTGTGGGTAGCTGTACTGCAGCTCTAAATGATGACATTGTGGCTTATGAATGATGTCAGATGACATCATCTGTGACGAGACATCCTGCTGCAGTTACAGCGTGTGTTTGAGAGCTCACACCAGCTCTGTACACATTTACTCATGCTGAACACAGACCGCTGAATTCTGCAGCGTCTGACCACACATGACACAGCGACTTCAGTTAGAAACAGCGTTGCATACATGCCCAGTTCATAACTCATTATAATGATCAGAAACAGACATACAAGATGGGAGGGGTCATATTAACACCTTTGAATGTGATCCGGTCTGTATATACGTCCGGTTTAATGTGTTTAAATATCTCAAAACTGAAAACACATCGGCTGCTTTGAAACATGCTAAAGTTATGAAAGAATGAGATAACTATTCTACAACAGCATGATGTCATCGCTCAGAGATTTGATGGCTTGATGATACATCTAAATAAAGATCTAATGATCTGTTTACACGGAGGTCTCAAATATTTTGTGGACACTTGTGTTGTAAGCCACGTGTACAATATCTTAATGTAACTGCATTCAATGAATTTTAAATGTCAAAGTGGCGTTTATTTTAAAGACAGGCACCACAAGTACAACTTTTCAAACACAACTTCAGAAGAAAGAGACGAGTTTTAAATGATTTAAGAACAGTGTGTCGTATGCTGGAGTGTTTTGGGAGAAATGCATGATGAGTGACAGGCTCAATGTGTAGAGGTAGAGAGGAATCTTTCTGGACTGTCTGTGCCGGCCCCCTTCAGTGTTAGAAACAGAGGAGCACGTGTGTGTTCACGAGCAAGTGTCACTTCTCCTCAGACAGCAGTGGACTTCATGATCCACTCGCTGTGGTCCTGACTCACCTGTGGTTGCTTAAAAACATTCCTCAAATGTTCCACAAACAAACCAAACTGTGCCTCCTCATTTGGGAATGATTTTACTCGTAGGAGTACAGATGGAGTATGTTAAAATATATAACAGTAAAAAATGTACTAACATTAACTGCAAGAATGTTTTTGATAACTTTGAGATAATTAGAGAACGTTAGACAACGTCCTGAGAACGTTCTTTATTAGCTGGGACGTCACTGACACTTCTGTAATGTTTGGTTATATCTTTGTTAAATCCTTCATTGTGGTACACATGATTTTACAGTTTTTTAGGGAGTTTGAGTCAATAAAATCTTTCTGTACCAGACTGTGGAAAACAAACAAAACAAAAGTAATCCATAAGAAAACAATTCAGATTGGCTTGAACCAGATCATTGAGAGAAAGAGAGTTTCTGCATTTCCAGGAGGCGGATTACGGAAAAGTGATTTTTTCCCCTAATCAGATTCAGGCAGGATTTGAGAAACTTCTGCAGCCTTCTGAGGACTAATTCTCTCCGTGACGTGAACAGACATTTAGGAATGTTTTGTAATTTAGCATTTCGACAAATTTGTTTAAATCTCACGGATAAAACATATTTTGCTGTGTGTGTGTGGGCGAGGTTACTGAGGCTGGTTTACCCATGAGCACATGTGTTTGTTTGCTGCTGGGCAGGAAAAGAAAATTAAAGCAGGAAAGCGTGAGGGTTTTTAAAACTGCAGCGTCACCCGGCCGGCGCTGGACCTCTCTCTGCTCAGAAACATCTTGTCTGGACCTCTGCCCTGTTCAGGCAGACTGGAGAACAGAGCAACAGGACATCATTAACCCTTTAGAGGCCATCAGAAGGTTTAACCTTTAGCTTGATCATACTGTCTATTTAAAGAATCATACTTTACAAGTACAGAAACGGTAGCGGCTTCATTTTGATTGGAGCTCAGAATCACACGTCAGTGTTGTCGATGATTTCAATATAAACTCAAACATTACTCATCGAATTAATCAAAAACAGATAAAAACAACCTTCATGACTCATAGTCATAAAAGGGCCCTTATATTGCATAACACTGTTGTATTACATGTGAAGGGCCGAGCAGCATCTGAGAGCACAGCCGATGATTCTGACATTCAGAGGAAAGCTGAACTGAGTTCTGGGTGGCAAACACGCCGTTTCTGTGATCAGCCCGCTGTGTAAGAAAATATCAAATCTCACTCAGTTTAGAAGACGTTCTCATGGATTCAGTGTCATGTGTTCACACAAATACAGCTCACAGGTGTTAGGCCAAAATCTCCATGTTTAAAAAGCACTTAAAGGAAAGAGTCGAAATATCTTTGTTTTTTTCATTTTGCAAAACCTGTAAAAGTAGGATTAAAAAAAACACCAGCCAGGATAAGCCTCGTGCCTGGAGCTTTCCCAATTAAACTGTTCTCTGATCAGTTAACACGTGGCAGAAAATAGTTTTTCGGAGGGTTAGGATGTAAACAAAGTGAATCTGAAGCACTGCTCAGTTCTCAGATCAGGTCATTTTTAAGATTGTATTTCCAGGTTTTAATGAAACATTGTCTCTTTCACTCTCTCTCTCTGTCTGTCTGTCGGCCTCTCTATCTCTGTCTGTCTCTCTCTATCTCTGTCTGTCTGTTCCTCATTCTCTTTCTGTCTGTCTGTCTCTGTCTGTCGGTCTCTGTCTGTCTGTCTCTCTCTATCTCTGTCTGTCTGTTCCTCATTCTCTCTCTGTCTGTCTCTTACTATCTCTGTCTGTCTGTTCCTCATTCTCTCTCTGTCTGTCTCTTACTATCTCTGTCTGTCTGTTCCTCATTCTCTCTCTGTCTGTCTCTCACTATCTCTGTCTGTCTGTTTATCATTTTTAAGGTTTATTTCTGGTTTTATTGCAGACCCAGGGGCAGTATATTGTCTCACATTTGCAAATGCTAAATCACAAAAGCCACCTTATGTCTGGAGCAGTACTGCTAGACTCTGGAGAGCCATGCTCGGCCGATCTCTGGTCTCTCTCCAGAATCCTGACAGCCTCGCTCCACTCTCTCTAATACGTGCTAATTGCGTTCCCGCTTTCTCACTAAACGAGAAGAATGCGTGTTATTTCTGCACCAGGGCTCATCAGCTGATTCCAGCATTGAAAGTGTGGACAGTGAGAGTGCGGCTCTCAAACAGGAAAATGAAATTTATTGTAGGAATTCTGAGTCAGAACTTAATAGGATAGCTTCAGGTGAGTGATGAAGTCATACGTCTGCCCACTCATGACAGCCAATCAGTGAAGCCGTTCTGCCTGTCACTCGGTTTGATGTGTTTTTGGGGGGCGGGGTTTAGAGAAGGGGGCGTGTTGTTGAAGTGAATGATGGGATGCTGGAGGACTTATAAGCAGCTGTTTATGTACACCTGCATTATGCATTTCGAGGCACCTCTCAATCTTTATTTAAACTGTGTAATTCACTAATCTGTCCTTCCCAAACGAGTTTAATAAATTTGCAGAGTAAAAGAATTTAGCGCAATTAAATGTCAGACAAAAATATCTGACATTTAAGCACACGGCTTCTTTTTTGTGACCCAACTTTCCTCCACAGCAATTTAACCAGCTGAAACACAAGTTTCATCTTTTATTTTAAGCAAGTCTTGCTAAATTACAGGCTGGTTTCTGGAAGCAGAATGTTTTGTTTTGTGTGGTCGCTGTTTTCCTCAGAACTCTGTGGATGTTCAGTGCAGTAGATTTACTCTGATACTGCCGCTGTCTCTCTGATCAGATCTGATCTGTCTTACACGAGTTTAACACACCCAGTTTATTTAGCTTTCCATGAAAGTGTTTATTGACCCTTCGCTAATCTCCACAGTGAGTGAACAACTGCAGAATCAAATGTATTTACAGATATAAACCTGTATGGATGATTTATTCTTAATAAGATCTGTTAAGTTCTATCGCACATGTAATGTGGAATATTTGCCTGTTTTGAATAAGAATTTAATTTTTTACATTCATATCTGTCTAAAAAGTTCAATCAAAACAGAAACATTAGCAGAATTCCTGCTCAGATGCCCTTGAATGCTGAGTACATTGTTTTTCTAGCCTGGAATTGTAGGAATCACAGAACTGAACCTGTTTTTAGAGGAGAGGATTAGAGGGAAAAAGCCACGGCATTCCAGAGGTGTTGCCGTAGAAACAGTGGTACTGGCCAATGTAACGGGTCAGTAACTTCTGGACAGGTGATGTGCTCATCTATCTAGTTTTTCCATGTTAAGAACATAATGTCTTGTACGGAGGGCTGCAGCTCACATCTGAGGGATCGTCTGCTGGTCTTTTGTGGAGTCAGGTTGGACTGCAGTGGGTGGTTCAGAGTTTTAAATGTGAACTGCAGGTGTCATGACCCTGTGGGCTGTGTGGTATTATTGTGAGAGGAAGATCTTGGAAACACAAGTAACAAATCTGAGTTCTGACTTATTTTCATTTCTCTCCTCTATGATGTTGAACATGCGTGTTACTGTAGACCAGAGATGACTGCCGTTCTTTAGACCTTTCATAATTCAAACACACATCACAAAACCAGTGGTCAAAACAAACATGGACGACTGTTGTGGGCGACTGACCATCCCAGACGTGTATGGAAAGACAGATGGAACAGTAAATGATGTCATTTTAACAAAAGCCCTTTTTAATTTAAAATTGGCTGCAGATGAAAGCGGAACATGAGCTTTGTGTAATAAACATTTCGTTATTTTGTGTACCAAGTAGCATAAGTTATCTCTTCATGACTGAAATAGACATAGACACAACAACAGCAGCATTTTGGAAAGGAATTCTGGGATTGTTTCAGGCTCTTGTTTGTGTCAGGCTGTCATCAGTGTTATTACTGTGTTAATCTGGTTGTGTTTGACAGGAAGAGACTCGACCCAGTATAACCAAAACACAGACTGGAGATCTGAGACTTCCAAAAACGTGTAAGTCAGGTATGATGATCATGAGGATTGCTGGAATCTTGAGTGTGACACTGAATTGTTCTCTCAAACCTTATTCTGTAGGAGTAAAGATGTTAGACTCCTAACATTAAAATGCTCGTATTACAGGATAAAATTGTGGTAAACCAGTGTAGATGCTGAAAATAACACAGAGAGAGAGAGAGAGAGAGAGAGAGAGAGAGACTGCTGTAGATAAATGGTTTTCTTCTGGGATTTAAAGAGACGTTCTGGTCAGATTTTTGAGCCAAACCCTCAGAGATACACACAGCACAGCCGAGGGAAAAGCAGCTGAGTTTAACTACAGCAGCTGAGTTTAACTAAAGAAGCTGAGTTTTGGAGTGAGTTTAACAGGATAACATGGAGTTATACTTTTGTGTTTTATACTTTTTCTCAAACTTCATAACAATCATAAAACACTGACATCATTTATAAAGAAAAGTTTAATTATAGTGAGTTCATGACTGCATTATTATCCCATTTCCACATTAACTCCCTATCCAGCTAACAGGCAACGTTTTCAGAACATTGTCAAACGTTCTTTAAAAATTTTAAACTTTTTTAAAAATGGCTCTGTAATGGGATCATTGTGGTAATGATCAGAATATCCGGTTCTCTCGACAGACTTTCCGGTAAGTTTGTCTTCATGAGCAAAGCTTTTCCTTTCATCAGCTCTTCCTAACAACCTCCATGTCAGGAAGTCCATACTGGAAACACAGCCACATCCTGACGGTGTGAGAGATATTTATCCAGCGCCTCACAGCACCTCTGTCATTGTTTTTTGTGCCTATTTTTATTATAATACTGGCAGATTAGATTTTCCTCTACATTTATTCAGATAAAAGCGATCACTCTGTATCAACACGATAACATATTGAATGTGATGTCACTCTGTGAATCAGCGACATCATCCAGCTTAAAAACGTACCCATAGTCATGCTCTCTCTCTCTCTCTCTCTCTCTGTGGTGCTTCAGTTAAAGTGTGATGTCACACACATGGCTTCTATAGTGGGACAGTGTCGACGTGTGTAACATCAGGGTGTGAAGATTTGTGGGGTGACTCGTTTCAGTCAAGTGTACACAACTCAGGAAAGGTCTGGTGTGTGTGTGTGTGTGTGTGCAGTCCAGCACGTTTAATGAACGTTGTCTTGCATTAGTTTTTATGCAGTAGTTCAACTTCCTGTGGCTGTTCCTGCGGCTGTGAGCATGTACACATCCTCTCTTGAAGAATGTTGATGTAACTTTGCATTAACGCTGTTCGCTCCAGAGGCTGTCAGCCAATCACAGCTCTCTCTCATCTGTTACCTGGTAACAGCGTCTCCAGGAGAGCGGAAGAGGACATCATGTTTGGGGGGACTTAGTGTCGCACATGAAAGAGAAATGACACTAATCCACTTCTTGTTGATTTCTCGTAGAATTCCCAAACGTCCTCTTCCAACGTTGACTTGAATATTCCCCCCTTGTGACATCCGGTGTGGAAGAGGCAAACAATAACGGATGATTGTCAAAATCTGGGAATTACAGCATGAGAAACATACCGTCACACCTCAGTCGCGTCAAACCAGGTCTATTGTGTTCACACCGGTTTACTAGCAGTGTTTAGTGGTGTCACCACGTCAACAGGAATGTGTTAGTGTTGTTAGTGAATTGTCCAGTGATGGTATAAAAAACTTTTTAAGGTGTATTAAAGCTATTCTTGAAAACTTCACTGCCAGTGTTAAAAATGCTTCTTTAAAACTTTAGTTTGATAAACTACAAGCTACCCATTAAAATGTGGCTAACTTCATAGAAGTTTTTAAGAGCTAAATGTCTTTTAAAATCTATATCTGCATGTTTTATTGCATAACTTATATTTTAAAACGAAAACAATGTGGGTTTTGGAATGAATTAACAAATTTAATTACTGAGACAATGTCAATTTTTAACAGATGCATTTATGCTAAATGCTAAGAAAGAAGCTAATTGCCACAAAAGCCGACAGCAGTTAAAAATAAATTGATGGTGAACCGAATGAGATGCAATTTGTTTGTTTCTCTTGAAGTTTGTAAAGTGGAACCATGTGAGACTGACTTCTGTCTCCCAAAACTTGACAAATAAATGGAAGCATCAGTTCCTGGTTACCACATTTAACATAATGACATGTTGCAGGCAGAGTTTGTTTGTCTGATGTGGTGTTTTTATTTGCTTGCCGCTGTTTTTATGTTTTAAACCCTAAAACCAGCATCAATAACTGTAGTTTTTCATGCTGTTTATATTCAATGGCACAAAATCAAACCAAACTTTAATGCCGACCTGCAACACTCTCAAATCTTCCACATTCACGTTCTACTTTCAAAGTCACTAAATGGTTTGTGTATTTCTACAGTGGGAACCAAACAGAGAGCAGAAATAGTCACATCAGGTGATCAGAGTGACACACGGGTAGACCCGGTCAGGCCGAGTGCCGTTCAAAGGTTCCAGGTTTGCATTTCCCGCAGCGCAGCTCTCCCAGCAGGGGGATATGAGAGAGGCTGTTTATTTTTATTTGAGATGCAAGAACTGGTGGATTATAGCGGCTTGTCAGTGTTTGAGCCCAGCAAAAAAGGAAAGACATTATTTGTTAAAATCGAGTGATTTGTTCAAATCACAGTTTGTGATTATCTGGCTCTTTATTAGCACAGCTAGCTGCTCCTGGCTCAAATTAAAAACCAAGTTAACACGCTTGACTGCTAAACCGTCCGCAAGAATAAACAAACATTTTCATAATTTGCTTTTCCAACACAAAATGACACGAAACAGCATCTTATTAGTTCTGCTTACACACGGCATTTAATTCATGGAAACAAACGTGTATGTTTAGCCATCAGCTAACATGCTAATGCCAAGTGATTGCCTGTATTCAAGTGTGTTTGGCTAAACCACGGGACACCCAGCAAGTCAAACAGTTATAATTTTACGCTTTAAACTCATTTAATTATGTCTGGCTTTGAAAGCTATACTTAATTGTTCAGATGATGATTATAGCTCAGTGGAAAATGACTGTTTATCAGAAGCAAATGTTGTGGTATCTGAGGGTGGGAAACCTGCACATTTTCAGAAGCCACAAGTTTTCATATGACATATTATATTTCAGTAATTACTCTGGAAGTGTGAGGAACCGTATCTGTTTTGCACCAGACTGTTCTGGTTTGACTCAGACCAGATTGTGATTAAACCGGTTTCCTTTCATTTTCATATATTTATTGGGTTGTGGTTAGAGTATGATGTAAACCACTTTATCTCACTTTAAAAGTTAAAATATGTACAGTAATATGTACCGAAAAAATGAATCTCTTGTTCTAGATTCCAGATACAGAATGTCATACCAGTGCGTTAAACTGAAGAAATCCATACAAACGTTTTAACACACAGGAAAGAAGAACATACTGTTGGACTGGAAGAGCCAGAATGAACTCTTATCTGGTGCTGTTGGATTTTGCTATGGTTACCGCTAGGTAACAGTTTTGATGACTTTGCTACCATGTCCCAGAAGCAGGTTGGTCAGGTTGGTCTGCTGGTTTTAGGGAGTTTCTGCGCAGCTTTGTCCAATAACCTATCTGAACACCAGCTTGGTAATCCATGAGACCGTCTAAGATCAGCTGAGATCAGCAAATCATATTAGTCTGGTTTAAGCAGTTTTTCTCTTGCCTGAGAGACAGAGAACTTAAATTCAGTGTTGGAACATTTACATTGGACAAAACTAACAAAATAACACCATGAACAGACAAATGAATCTGTCATTAACACAAACACAGTGTTCCCATTTAAATGCTACAGAGGAACATAAAGACCCACCAGCTCACACATCTAAACGCTTTTTCACATTTTCACCGCATGAGTCTGTGGGAGGAATTTAGTTCCTGTGCAGCCCAGCTCTGCTTCTCATGTCTGGAGTCTGTAATACTGGCAACAAACCCTTGACACGTACTTAAACACAATGCCAGACACTGAATGCTTTTATGAAGCCTTTGAAAGCAAAACGCTTAAATGCAAATGTATGTATTTCATCAACGCGGCCTGTTTATACTGCAATTATTTCTGCTAAACAGACTCTTCAGCTTATGTCCAAAGAACGTTGTCTAACATTCTCTAAACGTTCTCTCAAAGTTTAGTTCTCTTTAGTGTAAGTAGAGGAATGTTACAGAATTTAAAAAGTTCAGATAATGTTCTTATAACCAGGAAGTAACATTAATGCAATGTTTTAAAAACTGCACATTTGGAATGTTACTAGAACTTTCAAGACAACACTTTTAATATTTCTGTTACTTAACAGAAACGTTAGGGAAACGTTCTTACAACCTGAAGTTGTGATCTGGGCAGTCCACTGTAGTGTTGTTCAGTGTTGTGTTGTCCAGACTCTTAGCAGCAGTGCCTTTGTCCTCTGTGAGCTGATTGCTAATTAGTTGTTTTGTTAGTTGTTTGTGCTTGGCAGGTTACTGCGAGTTCCTTCTGCCTGGACTAAACCACTCCCTGATTCCGCTGCTTGGTAGCATCTAAACGTTTGGCTGCTAACCAGCTCAATCTGTTATTTAGTTTTATGAAACTCAATGCAAGTTCCCATAAAGTTCTTTAAGATTTTGATGTTTTATGACTGAACGTTCACATATTCACTTCTAAATGTTTCCTTATTTGTGCTTTAGAGGAGCACAATGCATCAACCACATTAGCTTCCCTCTGATCTGTAGCAGATTTTGGATAATGTATTGAAATATGGGGATTCTATCATGTGTACAGAAAACACGCCAGGAACTGACAAAATGAACAACTAAATGCAATGTTATGGAAGTAAGAAACCTCTTTGTCAGCGTAGTAAAATTGAAACCACAGTTTTTAATTATGCACTGAGTGATTTTACACTCAGTGGCAGGTTGTGCACTATTAAGTGATCAAACACTGTTTTAACAGTCACTGCAGGTTTGGGACTGTCATGTGCTAGTGAGAACGTAAAATTCCAACAATTTCGAAAGCTGTGGTTATACACTCAGGTTTGTTTGTTAATCGTGTCTTTAGCAGTTAAACGAGAGTTAAGTCATCTTCTATGAGTTCTAGCTGTATCGTCTCATGTGTGTTTCAGAAAACATGTTTCTGCTCATTTTAGAGTTCATCGGCATCTGAGAGTCACTACTGCCGCTTGGCAAGAACATTCAGCAAAAGTGCAAATATACACGGTTGCGGTTTTAACGAGATTATTAGCTGCTTTAGCATTCCTGGTGTGATTGTAAACATGCTTGTGAATTTCGCTGGAGATTGAGAGCCGCTGCAGTGGAGGTACGATGAAGTTGCAGCACAGCTGTGACTTTAGGAAGAAAACTCAACAGCATGTATGTTCTCACAGAGTTCAGATGTCCCTGCACAGCAGCAGTGTGGTATGTAAGGTGATAAAACAGCAAACAGGTCTCTGATTCCTGACACAGCTTCTCACAGTCTGTCTGTCCTGCTGGGAAAAAGAGAAACAACTCAAAACAGCTTAAGTGTGTTGTAGCTGGTCTCGTGGTTTTGGAGCAGTTGGAGAACTTCTCATCTGGTCAGTCATGTCAGAATGAGTTCTTGTGAGATGATTGCTCAAATGTTGTCATGGCATGTCAGTGACAGGTTGTTCTGTGTCTGACACACTGACTGCATGAATCTCTCTGTTGCAGTTCTGCAGAAGTTGTGCTTCATTCCTTCCTGCTGGACACCATCCACAGCCCTTTAAAATTATAACCATACAAATACATAATGCCAAAAGAGCTCAAGTAATTCAGTTCACTGCATTCTTTAAATAGATGCTGGTTACAGTCAGCGAATCAAATGTATTTTATGTCCCATTCTTAGAATATTCTTGCCTTAGTTTTCCCATTTTGCAGCTCTTGGTGGAAAAGCGGGACACATCTGACTAAATTTGGAGTAATCACCATAGTCAACATATTGTGCTGTGCTGTCAGTGGAGCTGATTTGGTAGTGAGGGCAAAAACGCTGCGTTAGGAGGTGAGCGTGGAAATATTTCACATGTGATGAACTGTGATGAATACATCGCTGTTGACTTTGGATGTGTGCGGCATACTTTCTCTCCTCCTGACCTCGGAATACCGATGACACGTCTCATATTCCAGCTGGTTTGGAAGCAGCATGCCCGACCCTCCGTACTGTCCACCTCAATTAAACATCGACCACATTAAAAAGACAGTTCACCCAAAAACCTCAACCTCATGTCATTTCAAACCTGTATGACTTTCCTTCTGTTGAACACAAAGATGATATTCTGAGAAACGTATCAGTTCCTTTGTGTTCACACAGTGGAAGTCAGTGTGTGCCACTGTTGTTTGGTTACTTCAAAATATCTTCCTTTGTGTTCCTGAGAAGCAATTTCTTCCTGAATTTTTCCACTCTCTTCCCCCGTGCCTGATTTTAATTGTTCGTGTGAATCGCATCCTGTCTTCCATTTCCTGTGTCTGTATTTTCAGTTTGTGTTCATGTTTTGAGGCAGAATTTGTGCGTCTTCCTTTCTCTGAGCGAGCAGAAGAAGCTTCTGGCAGCCCGTGAGTTTTGTGTGTCATTTGCCACACTCTGACTTTAAATATCTGACAACAGCTGTTAACAGTAAGAGGTTTATGTGCCCTGAAATAAACAAGCATAAAATTATCCTACTGCTGCAATGCTGGTTGCCAGGGCATGGCTGTGTGGTTGCTATGCTGCTCCGAGTGGTTTTTAGCATGTTGCTATGCAGTTGCTAGGGTGTTCTGGCCCAAATCAAGGAGTATATGATATTGTCTGCATATCAGAAACTCTCGCGTCGTATTCCGCAGAAGGAAATGGCAAAATCTGGGGTCACAAGCCTCAGGTCTTCCTGCAGATCTCCTGATGGTACTACAGTTCCTGAACTAACAGGAACCCTTAGTTTCCCTTAATGGAAAATTTCTTAATGTTTAACATTAACATTACTTAATGTTTCCAATAAGTAACAAAAATGTTAAAAATGTTGTTTTGAATGTTCCAGGAACACTGAGAATGTCCAGTTTTTTATATGTTAAATGATGTTAATGTTTGGTTATAAGAATGTTGTTCAAACTTTTTTTAATTCTGCAGTTTTTTTAAACATTCTACTAACAACTTCAGAACATTTTGATATATGATATATAGCTTTAAATAATCTGTTTTTATTAGACATGTTTAATATAAACATCTTCTCTCTCGGCCCGTCCAGCAGTGGAACATTTCAAAGAAAAATGCAACAGGGATGAATCCAGTTTCCAAGCGCACAGAAAGCCGACACACCATTCAGGATTGGCAGCTCTCAGCATTGGAAGCGTCCTTTTGTCTCGCTTTGCTTGTGCTTATATAAACAGCAGGAGAGCAGATCTCTCAGGAAACATAATGTTGGCCATCTCTACATAGTGTCACACACTTTCACACCCCGTGTGTGTGACAGCTGACGCTCCTCTGCTCTTGCTGAGCTCCAGGAAGGGCCGGGCTGTTTATCGGGAATCAAATGTAATGTTTTGTTGTACCTATACTCATATCTTCTGCCAGATACCAGCGGGAGAAATGCATGCTGGGATTGAATCAAAATGGTGCTTTAGGTATGCCCATGTAGCTGATTGTCAGCAAACGGATACTGTCTTTGGGAATTGTGGGTAATGTCCCAAGACATTTGTTGTAAACCTGTTTTACATGGATAGAAAGGAAATTGCAAATCCGTCCAATATAGCTGCTGTTTTTATCAAACCAGGCAACGTCATAATACAAAATTTCATTTGCCATTTTTAGCCAAACATTCAGTTTTAACACGGGTTCTCAGCACCAACAGGAGTTGTTGGTGGTCTGGGTGGATGTAAAGACGCAGGACTGAGGTTTACAAATGTCTGTGGGCAGATGATTTGCTGTATTTGCATTTAAACATTCTGTACCTAAGTGCCCATCTCTCTTAAACAAACTCATGTTTAGCTATTTCTGTCCAGTCTGTTTATTGCTTTAATATAAGAGTGACTTTGCATGCAGCGTTTCAATGAAATAAACAGCCGCATCTCACCGCCTTTAATAAAGGAGAATGTTGGGCCTAAAAACTTTAGTTTGACTGTTTTATCCACTAGCTGGTTTTTATATTGTCATGAATACCTCCAGAATGCATCAGTTCAGGCTCTGCTTTATGAAATAACATTGTGTGATAAACCTGGTTTAAAAGATCTGCAGTAATTAGCACTAGATCAAAGTCTCTGGCCTTCATACACTCTTCAGCTTTAGCCACATGTGGTCCACAGACTCGGCTCAGACAGATGGCTTGATTTAGCTGTGTGGAAAGGTTAAATAGGAAACTTGGATAAGAGAAAAGGCCCTGAATCTTTTTATATGATGAAGTTTTGGTTTCTGGGGCATTTAAAAAACATGTGTGTGTAAACGTATCAGTCTTTTGCTTTGGCACAGGTCGATTTTGGCTGTTACTGTCGCGCTCGTCTCTATCGCTTGTTTAAACACAGCAGTGTGTGGAGGTCTAATTCTCCTGAATAAAACGTTTAAACTTCTTCAGAAACTAGCAGCAGATAAACTGAACTGAGTGTTTAAGTAAGCTTCACATTGTGTACACAAAAACACTGAAACCTGCTGTATGTTGTGCTTTATAAATAAAGTTAGAGTATTAAAAATCTCGACTTCCTGAAACGTTCCGGCAGGACATTTATTTCACAAACCGTTTAACAGAGACACAAATCTAAAATTATAAAGGAAACATTTTTATTGGTTAAATTTCTTTTTCACAGATTCAACTGTCCTTTTTCATCTGATTGTGTTTTATCCACTGACCGTCACACTGTACGCCAGTGGATTCCCATGAAATAAGATACAACATACAGTGTTGTTTCCATTAAGAACCAGTTTTAAACCTTTGTTATTTTTGCATTATTTACCAGATGTAAAATCTCTCCTCATTATCCAAACCTCTGATTCTGTGAGCGCACTGTAAATGTGTTGTGATTTTGTGTCTTGTAGTGTGTTGGATAATAAATTAGTTTTGTGCATTACAGAGAACTTTTTTTGCATCGAACATCACGCTAAACAAACTCTCAGTGCAAACACCCTTGTAGCTGAAATATCGGTGAATCTCTGCAGCCGAGTACCGATATGCTGTGAAATATGAAAATCGACACAAAAAATGAACATAATGAAACGATATCTACTACGCTGGCATTTATCTCTTAATATAACTGACTAAATATTAGTCCAGCTCGTATAAGCAGTCTTCTAAAAACTCACATTTGTGACAGTTATCTTGCTTTACAGTACGAAATCTCTATCTCTCAAGCAGCAGTGATTACACAGAGTTAACATAAAGTCAGTCACTCCAAAGTTAAGACACCAAAAATTCTTAATTCAAATTCATTAAATCTAATTCGAATGAAACAAAAAGAAAAATGACACGTAAAAAACAATAAAGCCTTTCTCTCTGTATAGCGACACAACTTAAGCAAAAATCAAAATGCAAAAAGAACATAAGACAAACACATTGCATACCGCCACCGAAAACAACAAATACCATCAAATAACAAAACGGACACAAAATTCAGCGTTTACCAGGAAAATGACAGTCCACTGTGATCATTTAAACCTTCTCACGTTTGCTGATGAACGTACTGCTGGAATTTGGATGATTGTTAATAAATATGACATTGGATGGTATTAATTGTGTAGACATGACCTTGAGTAGTAGTCAATTTCTGCAGTGCTGGATTTTCTGTTAATCTTTATGAATAAATAAATATTAACTCAAGAACATGAACAACTTTGAAACGCCTGTTTCGAGGTCATGAAATTTAGTGACATAACATGCGATCAGTCGCGGGAGACACGACGTGTTATAACTGCAGCATGAATTATTGTGACATTTTAATGAACCCATACTGGAAAAACACAAAAGAATGACATCATAAAGGCTTATTCTGAATTGAGAGATGCGTCAGGTTCACCCCGCATGCTCCCCTTTGACCTCTTGGCTGTTTAGTTGTTAGGGGATGTTAGTTGTGCTAGTTTCAGCATCATTATTAACAAGTAGTACCTCCTGCAGTGTGAGTGATTAACTCTTTATCGACTAGCGTCTAGACTGAGGAACTTGTGTGGAATTAGCCCTGCCCCCTCAAAACAGGAAGTGCCCTTGTCTCACTTCCTGTGTCAGTTCTAGTCCTAGTGCGGTGATGTGTGTGGAGTCGCAGGGCTACACGTCCAGGTCGTCGGGCCTCGGTCGACCACTCATGCGGCTGCTGGCCCGGCTACATGGCCGGGCTTCTAGCAGCGCTAATGGCTGCAGATCGTGGACTGCCGTTAGCTTCTTGTGCTCGTGCGTATCGTCAGGATAGTCAAAGGCCTGAGCGTGCGAATTAGAGATGGTGCTACCGTTCTGGCCCAGACGGTTCTGTTCTGTGTTGTAGTTGGTCCAGTTCTGCTCGTTGGCCTGCTTGTTGTAATTTCGACAAGAGTTGGTACGTTCGCCAGTGGCTAGCTTGTAGCCGGGAGGCGACAAGGTCGAGAGCGGTGCAGTCGGCGAAGAGCAGCCATTGTAGTATGCGTACTTTGTTGTGGACAGCTCCTTGGGCGTAGGGCTCAGGGTGCCGCTGGGAAACTGGTTTTGCTGGCTCTTCACACGGTCTTTGATCTGTTTAAACAGCACATAGAACAGCTCGATGACGTTGAGCAAAAGCGAGACCAGAGAAACCACCAGCATGAAGATGATGAAGACCGTCTTCTCCGTGGGCCTGGAGAGGAAACAGTCGACCCGATGGGGGCAGGGTTCTCGCTCGCAGGTGTACACGGCCGCCAGACTGAAGCCGTAAATGTGCCACTGGATCATCAGGAAACCCACTTCAAAGATGGACTTGAACATGATGGTAAAAATGTAGGTGCGTAGCAGAGCCCCTTTCATCTTCACCTTGCCGTGCTCCTCCAGGCCATATTTCAGCTTCTTCAGTTCGATCCTCTTCAGATGGAGCTCCACGTCGCCACCATCGTTCTGGACCGTCTTCAGCTCCTCCTCTTTGCGATTCAGTTTCTCCTCCTTGCGCGTCAGGTAGAAGATGTGCGCTAGGTACAGGAGCGTGGGGGTGGACACGAAGATGATCTGAAGCACCCAGAAGCGCACGTGAGAGATGGGAAAGGATTTATCATAGCAAACGTTCTCGCACCCGGGCTGCTGGGTGTTACACTTAAAAGCTGACTGCTCATCACCCCAAGCCGACTCCACGGCTGTTCCCAGAACCAGGATCCGGAAGATGAAGAGCACAGAGAGCCAGACCTTCCCCCCGGCAGTGGAGTAGGCCTGCACCTTGTCCAGAAGTCTTCCCAGCGCACTCCAGTCGCCCATCCTGAGGGAGATCTAGCTGGAAACAGAACATTCAGATGTAACACTGTGTATTTGTCAGCACATAAACACAGAGCAGAACATGTGAGCACCTGCTGAGGATATTGGTACATGAGAATATACAGTATACATGAAAACACAGTTCACATGGGCTCACTGGCGACTCACACATGTAGGCTGGTGAAGATAACTGAAGATGAAACACTTTTACTGTGTTTTGTGACATTACATTTCTCGCGTAAATTAACAGTTTTTATGCAGAGAGTGAATCTAATTAAAACATATTAAACGCTTCTCATGACATCACGTGGCTGAATAATTCAAACAGGTGTTAATTTTGCAGCGTGTCCATTTTTTTAGTCACAGCAAGACGTTTTAAATGCAAAACTAACACGTTTACTTGAAACCTAAATTACACCTGATTATCTCTCTACTGTCACATGAAAAGTGAAGTATTAGAAATGAGGAATTATGTCCGTTTGCAATGTCTATTTTATAATGCAAACTTCCTCAAACTAGAAATGTAGAGATCCGTATAAAAACTGCTTTATAAACTGATATTCAAGAGAATCTCGACACTACAAGGACACTGAATCTGCCTGTGGTCTGTTCATTACATGCCCACCAAGTTATATATACAATCAAACAAAAATGGCATTACATGTATGCATATAAATGTCTATCAAAAAGTGACGCGTGATCTCCAGTGAAGATTAACGCAACGATAACGTTTAACGTTTTATTGAGGACATGAACAGCGCCCCCTATCGCGCTCTACTGACTGCGCGCAAGACACTTTGTTATTGTAATTGTAAATAAAAGACCGAAACAAACTCTGAGAGGATTTTTATCATCTGGTTTTCACAGAAAGAAATATAATAAAACAACTTCCAGTTCATTCATGGTTTTGATTCCTGCTAATATTTTCCCTGAGACACATTTTGTAAACGTTTGTTTATAAAGATTATAGATGTGTGGAGTTTTATTTTGTTCTGATTATTGAAATGTCTTCCGAATTACATTTTATGTGACGCGAAATATCAGACTCATCAATCCTAATATAAACGTCACAGTCACTATAACATAAATCACTACATATACATTTAAACGTTATGAAGGGCTGCCTGCGTTAAGATTTCATTGCAGTAAAGCCATTTCAAACTTTTACGATGATTTATAAAGTCATGTTTATCAGTGCCGCTAGGAAAAAATGATATTAAAAGTTTTCAAGCGTTTGGAAATCTTACCTAGAGAGAAGTGAATGGAGGAACAGCCCTACAGGGACTCACTCCGTCTCTTCTGAAGATCACTCACCACGTCCAAAGCGAGCAGTGAAGGAACTGAAGCACACTTCTCAAACCTGTCCCGCTTATAAGAGTCCCACAGAACACCCAAAAACACGCACAAAGTTTGGGAGAAGTCACGTGACACCGCCTACGTCACAAGAAGTTTTTGGGTCCTCCTCGTAGACTCTGTCTGTATCTCCTTATGAGCTTCTTCTACGAGCACGTTTCCTTTCAGAAACTGTATGAAAATGTTTAAAAACGTAAAAAGACTTTATAAAAACTGTTATAGCAAACATTATGTAATTGAATAAGAATTTAAATAAAATATGAATAGAAGTACAATACATTTGGTCTCTAAAGTATTATATCATGATATAAAATGTGTGAATAAAGTTAAAATTACATCTGTTATGTTAAATAACTTTTAAATTCCCCTTCGATGTATGTCGATAAATGTTCTCGTCATTGTGGTGGAAACTATTGTAATCCATTTAAATTTCAATGCAAAACAATTGATTTATACATTTATCTCAGTGTTAAATTTTCAGTTCGAGCTTTTGTTTAACTGCAAATGCAGAGTAATAGTTTAACGTGCGTTTTTATTTAATGTGTTAATAGTTTTTTCTGGTTAAGGCTGACACAATCACCTTTAGTGTCGCACTGAAGAAGATTACAGCGCCATCTAGTGAACAAATACAGAAGTTACAGTTAACGGGTCTGGGATCGTCTGGCTTCATTTGACGTCATTAACATAAGTAACCCGCAATGTTACGTTTTAAACAGAGATGGCGACAGATGAAAGTTACCGATTGCATCTTTTGTAGAATGCAAAGAGATCAGTCACTGTATGACGTGTAGAGATAAACAGGAAACTTTTTATAGCTCTCATGTCTTTTCACCACGAGAGAAGACCACAGATCAAAAACACAGTATTTACAGAAAATAGTTTTCTATTTGTAAAAGGTTTGTACAGATAATTCTAATATAAAAGCACTGAATTGAATCGTTTTACTTTTCTAACATAACATACGCAGAATCATTCAAAAGCAAACAAAACAGTGTACAAAACAAACATATCAAAAGAAATCACAATGCTTTTAAAATCCAGACGTAAACATCAATCTGACAAGAGTCTCATGATCGGTCTTGTACATCATTAAACATGAGTTTTGTGTGTCTAGATGCTCATCTTTGATCCGTTTAACACACGCTTCTGTGTGTCACGCCGTCTCTTTGACCTGCGTACGATCAGGTAAAACATCTCTGTCACATTTAGAAGCAGAGAGAGACACGACATCACCAGCATGAAGATGATGAAGATGGTTTTCTCTGTGGGTCGAGACATGAAGCATTCGACAGCATGAGGACAAGGCGACTGAGAACATTCGATCTTAGGATACATGATGAAACCGTAAATATAATATTGGCCAGCAATAAACGCAGCCTCGAGCAGAACTTTAACAAACAGACTGCTCAGGTAGCTGCCTAACAGTTGCCCCTTGATTATAACTTTGCCATGACCGTCGGTGTATTTGTGATGTTTGACACCTTGTTTCTCCAGCAGCTCGGCCATTTTCTTCTCCTTGTGGAGGACATGCAAAACGTGACCGAAGTACAGAAGTGTCGGCGTGGAAACGAAGATGATCTGAAGCACCCAGAAGCGAATGTGGGAGATAGGAAAGGTGTGATCGTAGCACACGTTCCTGCAGCCCGGCTGCTTGGTGTTACAGATCATTCTGGACTGTTCGTCACTCCACACTTTCTCCGCCCCGGCGCCGAGGACCATGATCCTGAACACAAACAGCACCGTCAGCCACACCTTCCCAATGACAGTGGAGTGAGACTGCACTTTATCCAGCAGCTTGGAGAGAAAGCCCCACTCGCCCATGTTTGTGCCTTTGGTGCCTAGAAAACTGGAGAGAAAGTGGCAGTTTTAAGCAGTTAGATGTGCGTCTGCTTAAAGATGCACACAAAAACTTTATTTACAAAAGACATTGTGTGCGTTTATTGTTTTATAAAACACATGAGTACCAGTGGCATTTTTGATGATGCAGTTAAACAAGTGGTTTATGTTTAACTGCATTTAAATCTATTCAAAAACTCGACAAAACCTCAAAGACGTTTCTCTGAGGTTTCTCTGAGGTTTCTCTCTGTTTTCACATTCTGCGCTCTGACTGATCAACAGACATTTAACATTGTAAATAACTGATTTCTTTGATTTGTCTGTTTCTTTGATTAACTGATTTGTCACTTAAAACAGTAAATAGTTCAAATGGAACATAATTACCCCCTCAGATACAATAAACAGAACAACAAACTCAACAAGAATAATGACAGTAGCTGTTATCTTTTTAAAAGCAGTTTTTATTTTACCTGGAGCAGCTGATCACAGTACCGACTGTCTGTGTTTCTCAGTGATGTGTCTTCCCGCTGAACTTCTGCTTATTTCAGTTTCTCTGTCTTTTTTGTTTTGATGTTTTCTGCCGGGCTGTCATGTTGCTCATGACGTCTACAAACGATTAGCCGTGAACAAGACCAAACTGAGGCTGAAGTTAATTATTAATTGTGTTAAAGTTTTGTCTGGGACATGAACAGAAATTACCACGTACTCATGCACATAAAATCATAAATATATTTCAAAGTACAGTTCGTTCAGGGAACTCATCTCTGCGTGTTGATTTGCTGTTGCTGTTCATGGGTTCAGAACTTCTTTGAATTTCTATAATAAAGAATGTTAGGGAGTAAATCTGTTGCGTTTTAATGTTTTATGAGGACAGAATATATATTTCCCTGACACGCACAAACAGTGGCTGTTATAACAGTGAATCTTTAAGTTGCTGTAGAGTCTCATAAGATACACAGAAGTTACTCTGTGTTGTTTATTCATCAGTGTCTGGAGTCAATAAAAAGCACCACAGAGAGACATCATCTTCAGCTGATGACATAACCCCTCATGTCCTGCCAGCTTTTTATTGACTGAAACGTTTGATGAATGCTTTCAAGCAAACGTTCATGAACGCCTTGAACTAACCGGTTTTAAACGGTGTAACATGATTAATTAGGAAAGGTGGGTGAAATCAACAGAAGGATTATGTCACTTTTATATAATAAAAAGTTATTATTTTATATAATAACAGATGACACAACACAGATTCAAAGTTTAATGTTTATTTTAAAGATTTCTACCATTAAACACAAAAGATGATTTCAGACTGAAAATAAAGGCAGGTCATTTTTCTCTAACACTCGAAACATTACACTTGATTTGTAAACAGAGAGAGTTTAGTGCACACAATGTGAATTTTTGGACATTGTGAGCATGTGAGTTTTCTGGATCTGGAGGGTCCTGACCAGGGACACATCACTTGGTTCTGTGTTTGTTTGCTCAAGCGCACCGTTTGAAAGGTTACGTGTAAAGAGACCTGCTGATCAGATGTGGACCTCCTGCATATCAGCACTGTGCTCCTCTGACCCCACACTCTTGGTTCCTTCATCACCAGGTTCCATCCTCTGACGTTCCACCTCACCATTCATCCAGTTCTGGATCACCTGATCTTTATTCCTGAGGTCCTTCCTGTTCACAACGGGGGTCACAGCGGTGATGGTGTAATCTCGTTTCTGACTCAGACACTCGCTGATGGTTTTGACGCAGAGATACAAGATCTCAATTACATTGAGGAGCAACGAGACGCAGGCCACCACTAACATGAACCAAATGAAGACGCTTTTCTCAGTGGGCCTGGACAGGAAGCAGTCCACCTTGTAAGGACACGGAAAGCGGGAGCAAATGTATTGAGCCTGAAGAGTGAAGCCGTAAAGATAATACTGTCCGAAGATGAATCCCACCTCCAGAAGAATCTTAAAAAACAAGCTCAGGATGTAGCTCCTCAGAAGACGCCCTCGGATGTTCACCTTTCCGTTGTCTCTGCTGTACTTGGGGAGCTTGTAGCCTTTCTTGAGGAACAGACTGAGCTGCTCACTTTGAAGCTCTTTTCTCATCATCTCTCTCACTTTTTTCTCGACATGGATGATGTGGACGACGTGGCCCAGGTAAGCCAGAGTGGGTGTGGACACTGAGATGATCTGAAGTACCCAGAAGCGAATGTGTGATATTGGGAAAGCCTGATCGTAACACACGTTCTCGCACCCGGGCTGTTCCGTGTTGCAGATGAAGTCCGACTGCTCATCGCCCCAGACTCTCTCAGCGCCGGCGCACAGAACCAGAATCCTGAACACAAACAGCACGGTGAGCCAGATTTTTCCCACCACAGTTGAGTGTGTCTGGACTTTATCCAGCAGTCGCCCCAGGAAATCCCACTCGCCCATATTTTGCTCTTTAGGGCTCGTAAATTCCTAAAAGAAAAGATTTTGTTACAAACCAAGTTACAAACTAGTTCACAAAGTGATTCCATAAATGTTTATATACATGTTTATATAATGTTTATATATAATACACATAATTTGTTTTTCATTTTTAGGACTGTAAGGATTGACTGGCGACAGATTATTGTAAAATCAAAAGACAGAGTTCATGTTGTCTTCAATAACAGTGGTGGGATTCAAGGTTTCAGCCGTGCGAGAAGCCAAAACACTGATAATGACAACAGCGAGACTCTTCTCTAACTTCAACAGAACACTCTTAAAAGATGATATTTCTACAACAATAATTGCTTGCTGAATAATATCAAATGTAATCATTACGATGTTTGTTTCTAAATCATAAAACACTATGAAAGATTTTAATACAGTGATGTTACAAAATCTGAGAGCACACAGAAAATCTGAGGTTGTTAAATTTTAAAACATTATAAAGCCAATCAGTGGTGCTATTTAAAACTATTAGTGACCTGTGGAAATGAATGACTCTCCTCACTTACCAGGCGTTAGAAGATGGAAAGAGACGTTCACACACTCAGTGAGCACTGAACAGATGTTACAGAATAACTCGAAACCTTCCTCTTCATATCGAGAAGGCAGCTGTTGAACCCAAACAAAAACCAGAACGCCACATTATCAGCATGTAGACGCCTACCGACTTTCAGCCAGCACAAATGGAAATGGAGTTTTGGGGTAAAAAACATTGTGCACGTGGCATGTGCCCCACAAAGTGACTAGCCCCATGCTTTACATTTACATTGAGTCATTTAGCTGACACTTTTATCCAAAGCGACTTACAAATGAGGACAAGGAAGCAACTTCAACTACAATAAGAGCAACAGTGAATAAGTGCTTAAGACAGGTCTCAGATATTTCAACACAGTGTAGGAAGGCAACAAAGGTGATTTTTTAATTTTTTTAAATAAAAGAAGTAGAGGTGGTGGCAGTGTGTTAGATGATAAGTTAAGGAAGTGAAGATGAAATAGTTGAGTTTTTAGTCATTTCTTGAAACCAGCTAATGACTCAGTTATTCTGATGGAGATATAAGTTTCATTCCACCAACCGGGCAGAGTGAAAGTAAGAGTCCGGGAAAGTGATTTCTTCCCTCTTTGGGATGGAACCACAAGGCGACGCTCATTAGCTGAACGCAAATTTCTGAAGGGCACATAAGTGAGAAGAAGTGAGAGCAGATAAGAAGGTGCGGATCCAGTAGTCACCTTGAAGGCAAACATCAGAGCCTTGCATCTGATGCGAGCAGCTACTGGCAGCCAGTGCAACTGGATGAACAGTATCTTAACTTTACCAGTTTGGCTACAGGAAGAGAGCTGAGGCAGAGAATATGTTTCATTGTGAAACTCATGAATATTGTATGTCACATTAACATGTGGTGGAGGCGTGTCCACAGCTCTGCTCTAAAACCACACAGCATGAGATCACCAGCAGGGGTTAAGAAAGTGCTGTAGCACTAGTTCAAACAGAACACGCTCATCTTCTCGTTTGGTCAAGCAGAGAAGAATGTGTTGCTGATGGAATCTTGCACTGAGCTCTGGAGGTTAAGTTCTGGTTTCTTACTATTGAATTACTTGCTGTATACATTCGGTTATCAACAATTATTGATTGTTGATATCACATTCTGTGTGGTTATAATCTAGAGTCACAATCCTTAACCAGATGAGTTTAAACACGAGATCATGCTGTATTTTAAATCAGGGAAGACACGCCCACATCACGAGGGCACGGGAGCGCAATGCGATTGGTCGAGGCGCGCTGTCCATCACGCCCTCTGTCATTCCTTCAGTCCACCGGCGAGATTTCACGCAGATGAGTGTGAGGCGTGAACGAGCGCGGCGGAGGGATTAATGTAAGGACTCTACAGTGTCCTGTATGAACAACGTGTGTTTTATTGTAAGGAACACAGATCAGAGTCATCCGGGAGTTACTTCACACAGACTGGGGTTCAAGCGCAGAAGATCATGCCTGTAGCTTCTCTCCTGCCTTTCACTTCCACCCCGAACCGCAAGTCCGCCAGCTCGACCTCCTTCAGGCTTGCGGAGAAGTTCATTTCGCTTCTGGTCTTCAGCGCGTTCATCACCCTGTGCTTCGGAGCGATCTTCTTCCTGCCGGACACTTCGAGGCTCCTCGGCGGAGTTTTCTTCCGCTCGGTCGAGGCGGAGACGCGCGCAGGTACGGTAGATACCGTCACCGGGACGGGCAAGGATGAGAAGACACTGGCCAAGATCAGAAAAGATCACGAGAAGGTGTTGATCGAGGCCAAGGACACCCTGCAGAAACGGCCGGAGGAGATCCAGCAGGACATCAGGAGCGAGAAGGAGAAAGTTGTCCGGGATAAACAGCAGAAAGGCAGTTTGTCGCTGGTGCGGTACGAGCGACCGCCTGGAGCGACCGGACGCGAGCCGTCAGATCCTGATATTAAAGGGAAAAGAGACAAGATTAAAGAGGTATTTTTCTTCTTTTGTGTGTTATATCACCCGTGCGTATTGTGTTTATTGTGGGTTTGCGTTTCTGTGCTTTTAACTGCATGAGTGTGAGATGTTTAAGAAAAGCCAACATACAGCTGGAGTTGCATGAAACATAAGATGTGCTGTCGTTTCTTATGTTAAAGTGTCTCAGTACAGTCTTAACATTGGCATGATTCAATTAAATGTACTATTAAGACTCAGTTTTCATGTAAATCTGGGATGTCTGCAGGTGAAAACTGACAGCACAATAATAATATGAAGGATTAAATGTATCTTTCAGTTGTAATCACCTTGTGCTCTTGCTGTTGCTTTCTGGAAATGTTTCTGGAATCATATGTCTGGTTTCTGGAATTTCGTGGATATCCTAAACCATGAGTCACAACACTGCATTTACAAGTATTTGCATAAGGATTTGGTGTTTGTGTCCCTGCGGCGTCCCCAATCTGTCATGTCAATCTATGTGTTAAGATTAAATTACGTGTTTCTTTTACATATTTCACATTTCATAATGCAGATCAGTAGTCAAAAAAACAGCTCAGGGGCTCAGGAGTCATAATGCCAGAGTTATTGCTTGAGCGCCAAAGAACATTCATCCCAGGTTCATCCCAAATAACTTGGCTAATTTAGTCCGCTTTTGAGGACATTCCAAAGTCGCACTAGATCAATGATGACCGGCTGGAAAACTGTTACTAAATACTGGACTTTAAGTTGGTTGTAGTCCACTAGAAGTGACTGGTTTGTAAGAGGCAAGAGCTTTAGTGCATTGATGGAACCACGCAGCATGAAAACAAAGATAATTCAGCCCTGAATGGCAGTGTTTCATTGACCGCTGACATGAGGGAAATAAACAGCTGTACGGTCTCTGTGGGAGCTCTCTCTGAATTGCCATTTCAAAACTACATTGATTTTAAGCTTGTGATGTATACATGGTTGCGTGGGATTCTGTTTTTTCCGCTTTTAACCATTACAAGGCTGTTTTTGAATCTGTGTTTTGTTTTCAGGCATAATGAAGTCTCGGCCATGATGATGTAATGAAAACGTTTTGAGTCACAAAGTCTTCACCAAGTTTATTTGCTTATGTTAATTTATTTGACTTGTTACCAGCCTTTCACATTAGCACATGTTCCTCAACTGTTTAAAAAAGTCTCACAAAAGTGTCTGTGTACAGTGCTCACCTCAACTGTAAATACATTTGCTGAGTGGAATCTGTTTGCAGGAGATTCTCAGAGGCCACATCACACTGCAGAGTGATGGATAAACTCACAAACACTATAATTTACTTTATTGCTTTTGTCTAAAGTTTGGATTTTACTGCGACTTTCTAAGTCATTAATTCCATTATTTGCACTTGTTCAGTCTGTTAAACAATTAATGGATGATGCTCCCCTCCATTCTGTATTGGAATGAGAGAGAGCTGGAGAGAGTCACATCTTGTTTTGCTGTTTTCTCTCACTGATATAAAGATCATGTTACGTGTTGCAACAGTTGTGAATCGCTCTCATCCAGACTTGTATCATTTTGTATTTCATACAGATATTGGAACAGTGGCAATCGACAATGATGTTTTTGTTTGTTAGGGACTGTTGGGATTTGTCATATATCTTTACAGTTTGTCACATGACAAGGAAGGGCAGACCCAGCTAACAATTTTAAGTTGTGAGAATGTTTCCCTAATGTTTCCATTAAGTAACAAAACCATTAAAAATGTTATTCTGAAAGTGTGTGTGTGTGTGTTTATGTGCGTAATGACGTTTTTTCATGATATGTATTAGTCATTTGAATGGATGTCAAAGGGCAAACGTGTGTTTTGTTACTGTGTTACTGCGGTTGAATACAGTCATCCAGATTAATTTCAGTCTGATTATCAGACTCCTGTTACATGAATGACTCTTTACCGGTTTAACCTGTACATCTGTCAGAGCTCATTCTGCCACAAAAAGGGATTTACTCTGGAAATCCAGTCCAGACTCTCAGCTGTAACTGTCTCTTTGTCCCGTCACTCTCTCTTCAGATGATGAAATTTGCCTGGGATAATTATAAGCGCTACGCCTGGGGCTCCAATGAACTGCGTCCCGTCTCTAAGCACGGCCACTCCAGCAGTCTGTTTGGTGAGTATCTGTCTGAAATGCAGCTTCAAGAAGTCTTTTGTTTTCTGAGTATGTCAGGGTGTAACTGGTGGTCTCTCTGGTCCAGCACTCTCTCATCATTTGCCAGTGGTTTGAAACTGGGAGGTGATTGGTTGTCATATCATCCACAGGAGCTCTGAAAGGAGCCACCATTGTGGATGCACTGGACACGCTCATCATCATGGAGATGTACGAGGAGTTTGAAGCTGCTACAGAGTGGGTGGAGAAGAACCTGGATTTCAGCATGGTGAGAGCTGAGCATCTCAAACATCTTACACACTCCAGAGAAAGCGTTAATTACAACTACATTTTGCAACTTCATGCAAGACAAATCATAAAACTAAACGTAAACACAATCAGTTTCATATATAAGCTGTGTTGATCAGCGTTTCAGATCGCCGCAGAAATGTCATGTGTGTGTGTATTTTGTGTGTGTGTGTGTATTTTGTGTGTGTGTGTGTGTGTGTGTGTGTGTATTTTGTGTGTGTGTGTTGGTTGAGAGGGATGGGGGGATGTGGGGGTGGTACAAAAAATCGGACAAATGTGAGCAAAATCTCTATTTAGGGACGTCCTCATTTGTAAAAATACAAAAGTAAAGTAAATAAAGTTTTTTAAATTGTAAAAATGTAGAAAGTTTTCTGTTGGGTTTTGGAGTGTGAGTTTAAAGGATATATAGGTTTATAACTAGCTGTGTATGAAAACAATAGGTGTGTGTGTGTGTAGGATTCTTACAGTTCAAGATGAATCAGTTACAGTATTTTTATGAACTTAAATATTCACGTCTTGTTTTGTTTTTGTTTTCTCAGAATGCTGAAATCTCTGTATTTGAAGTGAACATTCGTTTTGTTGGAGGGCTGCTGTCTGCTTATTATCTGTCTGGGAAAGAGGTGCGTAACTCTGGAATGTAGATCCAGATCATCTTTAGTTCTTCATCACCGTCTGTGTGCTTTTCATTACAGTGTTTCATGTGCAGGAACCTTCAGGCAGTCTGTCAGTTCTAGCCTGCACACATTTATTCTGTTTCTCAGAATCTCTGGTGGAAATCGGTGATATTTAAAGTCGGCAGATTTTTGGGCCGGCTGAGTTCACAACACCTGTGACTCTGATGCGCAAAACCCCAAACCGTTTTCAGACCTGATTGTGTACATGTGAACAGAGCTAAATGAAAGCTCGCTCTGGGGAAAAGCACATGAATTCATAATTAATCAGAGAAAAGCTTTATTAACTGATACTAAAGGAAGAAAAATTATGCAGCTCTCTAAATAGCAACAAGGAATAATACAGGAATTCTGTTACACCTTTAGCTTTTCCTGTTTTTGAATAATTTCCCACTTAAGTTTTTTACAGGCCCCTTCACACAGACTTTTGCATTCGTTTACTTGTCAAATGTTTTGTTTTTATAAGCGACTGAGGCTGTTTTGTTAGTTACAGTTCAGGATTAGTTACAGCTTCTGTATATATATGTGTGTGTGTATATATATAATATATGTGTAAGTATATAGCTTATAGTCGTATGATGTAAACAACCTTAAACAGCTGGACAGCTTTTTGTTTTTTCGGTTCTTTTAAATGCCTGCTTAGCTCTCTCT
>JAZGTJ010000201.1:146015-183888 GCA_036877575.1 Botia almorhae | reverse complement strand
CTCTCTCTCTCTCTCTCTCTCTCTCTCTCTCTCTCTCTCTCTCTCTCTCTCTCTCTCTCTCTCTCTCTCTCTCTCTCTCTCTCTCTCTCTCTCTCTCTCTGTCCATGTCTGTCTGCAAACCTCAAAGGTTTTCTCTGGATCTGAGCCCAGCGCCTAAATAAATATGAAAGTGCCCTATTTTCTGTCAGAAAGCTGTCGGAAAAGCAGCGTTTTGTTTATGTTTTCTCGCTTTCTCACGTTTAGCACGTTGGTGTAATGCTTAAAAGCTGTTGTGATCAATTTTCAGAGCGAAATGAGATCAGACCAGAATTGATGATTTTAGTGAATCGTGATATAAATAAAATTGCGAGCGCACCGGTGAATCTCACTGGAGAAAACAATCAAAACATATGAAATCTTTTTGTAGTTTATATAGATTGAATTTTATAAGGACAATTACGATTCTATCAGCAACTTTGCCATTTTTGGCATTATAATATATACAGCTATTAGGTTTCCGCAAAAGTGTCATTATTGGAAAAAAGTATGTTACTGTATTACAGTAATTTTTGGAAAAAAAACGTTCTCCATAATTTGCTCCGGTATGAGAAAGCAGTTTAACATCAAAACCACATTGATTACACACACCAACCCTGAATGGTTTGAAATACACTCTCTATTTTCTTTAAACAGAATCAAGTTTTTTACTTTTATTTTGATTGGGACTGAGACATTCATTCATACAGTGAGCGAAGTGACATTTTCTCCTCTTAATAAAAAGGACGCCAAGCGTAACACGAAAGATGAGCAGAAGGGTGATTATTGAAAGACGAGAGGCCATTGATTAATCATGATTGACTCTCGCTCTCTCTCTCTCTCTCTCTCTCTCTCTCTGTTCTATTCTGTTCTATATCCCACAGTTTGATAATGAAGACACAGTCTGTGTTCTGAGCTGTTCTGGTTTATTCATGTGTTTCTATGAGTGCAGGCTGTCAATCTCTTCGCCCTTTCTCTCTCTCTCTCTCTCTCTCTCTTTCTTCCTCTCTCGCTCTCACTCTCATTCTCTTTGTGCCTTCCCTTCAGGCTTACATGAAGACTCATCATCCCATTGTTCTCTTTTTCCCCCAAGTCCCTCATTTTTCATCCCTTCTTTCTTTTCAGTGATGGCCACAGTGCTCTTGTTAATCTTCATTTCCCCTAGCTCTCTCTCTCTCTCTCTCTATTGACGGAGTGCTTAGAGATGAATAATGGGAGAAAGACTGGCGGTCTGTTTTCCTAATCTGTCTCTCCTCTCATCCATCCGGTTCTCTTTTGCTCATTGTACATCTGTAAATGGAAAATGTAGCTCAGCGGACAGCTGTGAGTTTTGGGGGGCTTTTCTCTTGAAAAATAACTGTGTCTGGTCACTAAAACAATGGAATCGGCTTCATAAATTGATTAGACCTTAAAATGTGCCGTCCGAAGTCAAGATCATCCCTCAGTCTGCGGAACTTTCCCACAAGTCAGAAGAACGCAAAATGAACACTTAAAAGTGTTTTGTTTTTTTATCAGTATGAAGCATGCAAAATGAGTAGTATGCAACAGAGTATACTAGACTGAGTAGTGCACTTCACAATGCAGTGTATTCGAGTTGATCTTACATTTCCAGTGTAATAAAAGAGCCATTAAACCGGATGTGTTACAGGCAGAATAAATTACAGTCTGTGACGTATTCTTATATTTTGGGCTAAACTTTGGGCCTTAGAAATGCTAACTGCTAGTGGCAGACCAGTTACTAGTAGAAAATTCAGTCAGCATTAGACTTCAGGCTTTCTCACCTCGGTCAATAACTCTCTCTCTCTCTCTCTCTCTCTCTCTCTCTCTCATTTTTTAGTTGCAGGAGAATCTGTCGTTTCTGGAGAACTCTTTCATCTGAATTCTCATTCTTTATTCATTCGTTTACCGCCTCTTCCATCCATCGCCGTCTGAAGTAGAAAACTCCTCGGGCTACCAGCACAATACTGCCCTCCTGCCCTTCTCTTCCACCCCTCGCTGTCAATCTCTCCATCCTCTCCTAATCTGTCACTCTTTCTCATGTTGTTCTTTCCATCTTTCTCTGTCTGTTTCCCTTTTGAACTTTTCCTCACCTCTCTCTTCCTGTTCCTACACATTTCCTGTCACTCTTCCTGCATCATCATCATCATCTCCAGCGCTCTCTCATTTCTCACTGTCCCTCTCTCTCCGGGTGTACACATGGGTTGGGCGAAATTCTAAATTTAAAGGGATAGTTCACGCAAAAATACATTGAAAACATTCTGTCATCATTTACTTACCTTGTGTCATTTAAAACATATACAACGTTTTGTGTATTTTTGAGTACTGGTGTGTTATTTGACTGGGGCTGTCAAGTTTTAAAACGACAAAAACCATCACAAAAGTATGTGTCAAATCTTCCACATCCACACGATAGGAAGAGAGTGGAGTTGTTATTTGAGAATCCTTCGCTTAACTTCCACACTGAGATTTGACCTTTAAGAACCGTCCCGTTTTCAATTCAAGCGTGTGAATTTGAAATACATTGACATGTTTTTGGCTGCGTTTAGAAGATTTTGGGGTGAAATATTTGATATTTGATTTGACCATTAATTAAAGTAAAACCGATATAGATTCTGTAGGCAACATTTCAAACTTTAATTGTTAATATAAACTGATGTTTCTGGAATACATCGTATTGTGTGTGAGATTAGTTTAAGGGTAATGACAGGTTTAAGGGTAATGACAAGCATTACTGAAAACTAAACTTACAGCTATGAATTTCCTTAAATTTCATCCCGTTTGATTAAACTTCTTGAATTTAAATGTTAATGATAATTCCGCCTCTTGTTTGTAACCTTAGCTTAAAAATGAAATGTAAAGGCATTTTTAATTCTGCTCTGTGTAATGCATAACTCTCATAACTCTTCTGTGGCCACCGTCTGCATGTAAGCGAGATGATTATGTTAAGGGCTCTAATAACTTTTATGGGTTGTATGTAGGCACAGCTTGTGTCTTGTGTGCCAGGTTGGGGCGTAAAGATAATAGGTGGGGCTTATGAGACTAAACGAGTCCCCAGCAGACTTGTATCCGAACTTCATTTCCCACAAGGCTGCACTCTCGGCTGCTGCCAGACAGCGGTGGCTGGGGAAAATGGCATGTGGTCATTGTGTGGTCTGTTTACACTGCCAGAGCGGTTGTGTCTCAGTCACACGGCCTTAAGTGGTAATATATGTGAGTGTGTGTGGGTGTGCGTGTGTGTGTGTGTAAAGACAGAGCTTAGCTAAGTTGAACAACTCTGTTTATGTGGTTTAGCACAGCAATATCACATAAACCTTCTATTCCGTGTTTTTATTTGCACAAAACACAGAGTTATTGTGCTACACTGGATACAATTCCAGTTAAGCTAATAGATAAACAGAAAATATTCAACAAATTCTAGAATGGAACTTTATCCATCAGGATTTGTTTGAATCTTAAAAAGTGGGGAGCGCTTTTAAAATAGACAGGTTTGGCGACAATAAGCAAAAAGGAGGTGGAGCGCAAGTCAATAAATCTAAATGAAAATGACAGTTTTTTATAAATGTTGACACTGTTCAATTTTTGCATGAAGTCCTGGAACATATATTAAAGGTTAAGTAAGTTTTGTTGTTTTTATATGGTTATATATAAGAACTAATGTCACAGGAACTTACTCACATATTCTTTACCGTAAAACATTTTCTCTGAAAGTGGCTTAGGAGAAATTTTTGTAACCTGACTTGAATTTTCCATTTCTTTAGGTATGGAATAGCAGTCAGTCAAAAGCAACGCCCGAGGTTATTTCTTCCCATGTGATGTTTCCTTACCTGACACTCAGGTATGAGCGAGCTGTGTGCGTATGAAACACAAGCACAATCCAGCAGTGCAGCTTGTGAATGTTTGCTGAAGACAGTCTCAGACTGTCAGAATATCAAATTTATAGTTCTACCCTCAAAGTTTCGCTACATACAATATTTAGTGTAGGTATCAGTCTGAACTGGAGCGACAAGGGATGTGGCTTTGTGTAAGGAAAAGAAGGTTCCTGAGGGGCCAGAGGAGAAGAGGTCAATGGCATCAAAGAGTGTCTGAGTCACAAGAATGGAGTTATGAGAGGGGTGGAGATAAAAGGTGAGTGGCAGATTGCTGGAAGGGTGATAAATCAATGACAGTGACAGACTGACGCGAGCATTATCAGTACGGTTCACAGTGTGTCCTAGATAGACAATAAGAGACAGTAAGCAAGCAACATGTATGTACTGTACTAATTAGAGTTATTAACGTTTTTGTCTCTTCTTCCGCGACTAATTTACTAACTCACCCCCACTTCTACGTGAAAAAAAAAAACTTTCTTATACTGTGTTGAAAAACCTGAGCCATGTGTATAGCACTTATTCAATGTTGTCTCTTATTGTAATCGAAGTCGCTTCCTTTCCTCATTTGTAAGTCGCTTTGGATAAAAGCGTCAGCTAAATGACTAAATGTAAATGTAAATGTAAATGTCATGACACGCGGCAAGACATTTGGTTGGTCAGTTGATTTCTGTTTTAGCAGCCTTGCACTGGGTAGCCCTGCCCACAGTAAAATCTCATTGGTCCAAAATAATAATAATAAAATGTATCAAATTAGAAGAATACATTATTTCACTAAATCTCTCAGATGTTTGGAGACCCCTCAACTTCACATAGGTCGTGACTGGTTTAGCTTTAGCATTTCTATTTTTAGTGAAAACAGGAAAATTAATCGATTTTACCGCACTGACTGTATGGTACACTGACGGTTTATTTCTGAAGGTTGCCAAGTTGCTGTTTTTCCGTGATTATTTCTCATGCATATTTTTCAACAAATCCACATCACACTACCATCGTCCACTGCTGCTCACATCGTCTCAAATTGCGTTTCTTAAAAGCGAATGACTTCCGGTTGCTTTGTCATTGCAAATGGCTGCCAGTGTGACGCTCTCCGTTCCTCAGGGTGGCCCTTCTGTATTTAGAACAACTTTGCCCTAAATCTCCTCCATAGCCACTGCTCACTGTGTCTTTATTTCAAGTGCACTTCATTTGAAAGGCGGGCTGAGGACATTATGAGCCGAAGTTCCATTTTACAGCTGCGCTGTGCTGCCGTACGTATCAGCTTCAGTTGATCACAATGTGCTTGATGTTGAACGCTCTTGTAATTTTGATTCGCCTCTTTAATGTGAGCCTCCCGCCAGATGGAGTTATTTAGCTGGATTGTGATGCGTAATAGTCCATTGCAGCTACTTTGAGCTATTTTTATTTAAAATCTGCGATCCTTAAAAAACCCCGCAATCTTTAAGAACTGCAATCCGACACCGTTATAATGGTTATTGCTGGAATCAAACCAAAAGAAAACAACATCCGTTGGGAGCGAATGAGCAATGGAGGAAGAGGAAAAAGTGAAATGGAAGAGAAATGTGTGGCCAGGAAGAACAAGGAATGAGTGGGAATGTTTACAGTACATCCACATCCAGAGTTTTTGGAATGCATCAGGGAAGAGTTCATGTCTGCATTTCCAGATGGAAGACTTTTAGCTGATGAACTTAATTGGCATGACATGGGCCGGGCATTGTGCCAACTGGCTGGAGCCCTCTGCAGCTGTGTACGGAGAGAGAACTTTCATCTTATTTATTTCTTAGGTCCTTTCCTTGTCCAATTATGCCTTCAACACAAGGACAACAACAACAAAAACACGACATTACTGTAAAAGCTTTTTAAAGGAACGGTTCACCCAAAAATGAAAAATGTTGTTCACTTACTCTCATGTAGATCCAAACTCGTCGACTTTCTTTCCTCTATAGAATCCCAGTGAATTTTCCAAAGTGCTGTTTTCCATACAACAAAAACAACCGGAGACCGGAATTGCTAATTTAATTGAAATTCATGCAACTCATGTGTTACATTTTAAGTCTTTTAAAAACCGATACAATAGCTTCTTATGAGAAACAGACTGCAATTTAAGTCAATATTTGCTTTAGCTCCCAAATCTCATTTTGCCTTTGCATATATTTTGAGGGCATTAAGACACACCAAGTTTGGTACCGATGATGTTTGACATCATTGAATTGATCACGAAGCGCAAACATTTAAATGTGATTTGATCACCATGAACGTGACCAGACTGCATCTCAGAGAGGATCATGGGAAGGTAAAATGTGTCATAAATAAAAAGTCTGCTGCTGCTTCTCGGTGCATTGACCCACTAATGGAGGGAAATTAAGGTTCGGAATTCTGAGGCCGTGGGGGCTTTCCTGATCCATCTGCTACAATTTTAGGATGCGACTGATTATGTTCAAATCCTGGAGGAGAGAATTTTGGCGCACACGGTGATGAATTGTTAGCTAATAGGACTGATGTAGGAGAACTTGTTTGGACATTTTGAAAATCAACGTGCAGACCTGAACGAATTTCTGATTTTAATTGTTTGCGGTCATGGCCAAAACATGAGCAGACTGTGGAAGCCTTTGTTTGCTGCATGCTGTGTCGTGTCCTTATTTTGAAACATGTGCCTGTAATAAAACACACAAATCATCTTTTACTTTCTCCTCTCTGCCTGTTAATTCTCTTCCGCATTGACTTCCAACTGAACTGTTTTGAGGCCATTTAAACCACAAAATTCCTCAAAACATGGTCTCTGGAATTCTTCAGTGTTTACTCTCACTGTCAGCCCCTCAGGCAGAGCACACACACACACACACACACACACACACACTCACAGACACTCAATCCGTCTCTCTCTCCGCTAAAATGTTCCTTCTCTCACCCTGTTGTTGTTTCTCAGTTATTTCTCTTCAAACACACACTCTGCGTCTGGTCAATGCATTTTACACTTACATAATGCATCACAGCAATCCAGAGACAAAGACACAGAGAATCCAAAAACAATGACGGCGTACCAACATCGCATACTGTCATTCGGCAAAAGTGTCCAAGTCATTAAAATCAATCAGAAATGGACTTCCTTAACCGCTGATATTTGTGTGAATGTTTCATGAGTGCATGTGTGGTTCCAAAAGCTAATGCTGTTCGCGGGTAACAAAGGTTACCAAGGTGCATTTGAGGGTGAAATTAATTGAATATATTTTTACATGTTAAATATCAAAGAGATCACATTACAGAAGTGGGTTGAGTAAAATGCTTTTTCATGTGGACTTCAACACAAATCACATTTTTGCGCGGTCCATCCATAACATCTGTAGTCTACTGCATGATGTGATATGCAAATGTGTCCAACAATGTTACAATTCAGAGACGTGTCACTATAGGACAGCAAAGGATCTCAGTCATATTTCATTCCCACCGTCCTCCACTTCCTGTAAAAGCAAGGTTACAGCTTGTGGATCTCACAACAGTCATTTACATGCCGTACCTCATTCTCATTCTGCTGATCTGGAATCAGTATCATCTTGGGACGCAAGTATTTTCGCATCGCCTTTATCATTGATTGAGGTGATCTTGCATCAGCAATTAAAAGCCACCCGCATTGTGTTTATTATGTTCATTTCTTTGCAGCTATCAGTCTGTGTGTGTGTGTGTGTGTGTGTGTGTGTGTGTGTGTGTGTGTGTGTAAAATAAGGGATGGGAGATCAAATACAAACTCTTCCTGCCCTCCCCCTCTGTGTTTTTACAGCTGTATACACTCCCCTAGCACACACACACACATCAATATAAGGCCTCATGAATTCTGGTAACCGGATTTATTAAGACCCAACTCTGCAGTTGACAATGTTGCTCTGCTTGTGTTTGATCTTGTTCTGGCGAGTCTGTGCTGTGTGATGACGTTCCGCAGCTTTGCCCCGGCTGATTAATTAACCAATTGCCGATTGCTTAACACATCCATTCGTTTTCTATATTAGCTCTATATATCTGTTCCTGTAACTTATACGTATAACTTAATGACATCATAATGTATGATGTCATCATTAGCAATGACATCATACATTACAGAAATACCCCAGCTAACAGGGAACATTCTCAGAACGTTGGCTAACATTCTGTAACTCTTGCAGTAACGTTAGTGGAAATGTTTCAGCGTTAAATACGACGTATCAGAAACGTTATTTTCAAGTCATTAGTGGAATGTTTTCAAAATAATACGGAATTACATTAACATTACAATAACATTCTTATAAACAAACAATAACGCTGATTCAACATCTAGAACATTCAAAACAACGTTTCGAATGCGGCGTCTTTGAAGAAAGATCTGCAGTTCATGACACGCCTACAGGCAGATGACAGAGACAAGACTGTTGTGTTTGATGATGCAAGACGCTTCTCAGATTCGGGCTGCCACAACAGGTGAAGCCTAAAGTTAATTACTGGAGAAATAGGAAGTCTGGCCACTGATGTGCTCAATGCCAACTGGAGCTTAGTTCAGTTAAAGAATAAACCCATCTATCAGAGCAATCGATACGCACAGACAAAAGCAGCTTTCTTTGGTTCACTGTGTGGCGCATGTGTGTGGTGGGTAGACTAGCACGCACACACACACACACACACACACACACACACTGCTAGACAGATCTACTAGACAGACTAGGCAAAACAGTAATGTAGTGCTACAATGTTAAAGAGGTTATTATATGATGATGTCATTCCAGCTAATAATTTTAGGTTGTAAGTAATAAAAAGTTTCACTACATCGTATAAACATTATTGCTTGGTTTTAAGAACGTTATGTAATTTTTTGACAGAACGTTGACAGAACTTTTAGAGAATGTTAGTCAACATTCTGAGGGGATAGCATTTCAATATATAAAATGTTACTAAATGTCTATTTAGATATCAGATATTTACTGGTATTATTGGGGTTCCAACGAATTTGTAAGAATGCTGAAAATACCATGATACATTACGTAGAATAAGCTCAGTTATAAATGTTGATTGTGATTAGAGACCACGGCCATTAAAATCCGGTTTAGATTTTTCCCCACAGGTAAAGGGAAGCCAAATACATAATGGTTTACATTTTGCCTCTGGTTGTCATATCCCTCTTGTATATGGAACTTTCATTGCGTTTTTTTGTCCTGTTTGGATAAAGTCAGATGAATTTAGACACATGGTTAAATATATTTGCGTGAGCTTTTATTTTTGGAAGAATGATTCCTTTAATCAAGTCAACACATTCTATACATCCTATATGAATACATTCATAATCAATACATTACAAGGGCTATAACAGAGACGCTCATTCACCAAATAAAGCGAGTGCTTATTTCTTTGGCGTAATTGTTCAAGGCAGTAAACAATGTGTGTTACACGTTGCTCATTTGTCATTAGCAGGTGATGCTAAAATTAACCGCAGAGTTTACCGATCATTTATGCAGCGTGATTGACGGTGGGAGACGGGAAGGGATTCGGAATAATTGGAAACTTCAATGCCCACAATCCCTATAGACCGCACGCCTCCTTCCAACCTGCCACAGCCAATCAACGGCCGCCAACCGTACGATTGGTCCTTTTCACCGTCCGATGTCAAGCACCAACGTGGGTCCCCGACGATCTCATTGGCTTCGCGGGATGATTCGTCGTATCCAATCAGGGAAAGGTTGGAGAGTTCTCGACAGCCGCGAGCTTTTAAGGTGGTTCGGCTAAATGTAAGCTGAGGTGAGTCGCATCGCGGGTGATTTACAGCGCTAATATTAATAAAACGTGTTTTATGTCTAAAACACGAATGAATAAGTGTCAGAAACAGACATCCAAAAGGTCTGTCGACAGCGTCGCGCGTATTAACATCGTTTTACAGCGTCGTTTTTGGTAAACATAAGACAGTTTGCGCAATAAAGTTGTCAGATCAAAAGCTTTACCAGCCACTGTTCAGTATGTCAATGTCTTTATCAGGTTTCTGCGGATAACAATGACACTTTTGATGGAAAAATAAAGAGTTATATTTAGGATCACATGTATAAAGGAAAGTTATAATGTTGATTTAGATGCTGTAACTGGATCTCGGGGCTTTTCACTAGATTTTATCACCAGAAGCTTTTTGTAGTTCACTCAGCTTTGTTGAGCGACAAATATTTCACATTTAAAAATATTCCACGCAGTCTTTTAGTTAATAAGTTCATACACAGAATGAATGTAGTAATGAATATACAGGAATTCTGTTCGTAATCCGCTTTCTGACCATGCTGTTTGTGTTGTCTTTCATTAAATCACTTTAATACTGATCTTAATACTAATCACCGATTTCCACAGACGCTGATCCGATGTGAATGTGAATAGTCGTAATGCTCGCTGAACTGAATTAATTATGGTTGAATGTGTTTTTTCAGGTACACATAGCTTATATGAATGACAAGCCCATTGAATTCACACCATGCTTATTTTTAGGTCTATAATAGAACAATAATGGCACAGATATTTCACGGGTTAACTGATGCATATATTGATGGGTTTCTTTTTACCTAAAGGTAAGATTTTCTATCTAAATCGGAGTTGTTATTCGAACCAGTCGCGAGGCGTTTTGTAAGTTGTACGTTTTTATTTATTTCTCATCATCATTTTTTCCAGTACATTCATTTCTGTGTTTTAAACACTTACTTAACTGTGTCCTAGCTTCACGCTCCACATTTTGATCTGCTCACCTTTTAGTTGCTCACAAGCACCGATGCCTGACCAGTTCAGCAGATATCATGTTTAATACCTTCTACATCTGTCATCTCCGTGACGGCTGTGTGTTCTCAGCCGGCGTCATTATCAGTACGGGGTGGAAGGGTGAGAGTCGTGTGAATAATTACCTGCCTAATCCTCACAATTAGATAACAGCGATTACGGCAATCCCTGACCTGAGAGGTGTTGAGACTGATGGATGAGGAACAGGGAGCGCCTCGGTGATCATGTCAAGGCATGAAGGAAAGCAAGAAAAGGATGGAGAAAGGAGTCCCATAGATTGCTATAGGACAAAATTAGGCTCGGGTTACCAAAAATACACAATTGTGTAGTGATGCCTTTTTAAGACAAATGAATGAACAAGTGGATTTGCTCGGATAAATCAATTTCATAAAGTGTTGTCGTCGCAGTAAATTTGCCACTTTGTTTCTTAAAGGCCAGATAAATGCTCATCGGTCTGCAGCACAGACAGAAATACTAGGCTGGATACACACACCGATTTCATGGAATTGCTGGCAAATTGAATCATTTCTCATCTCTGTCTTTCACCTCTTTGTTTTTTCACCATAGATGAAGCTTATCGCTCAGAGGTTGCTCATTTAAATCTCAGAAGACTTATGAGATCTCAGTCGCAGTTCATTTAAAATTCATCTTCTAGATGTTTATCCTAAAAATCTTTAGAAGCCACAGATGTAGTGGGACCTGGTATGGAGAAGATTTTAAATGGTCATCACATTTTTGTAGTTATACTTTAGAAATTGTTTTTGTGATTGCGAGCGCTATACAATGAAAAACAATATTTTCCAAATAATTCCAAACATCCTTATCCACTAATCGCAAATGTCTTTCCTGTAGCTCAGTGGTTAGGGCATGGTATGAACAACGCCAAGGTCATGGGTTCGATTCCAGGGGTTGCACATACTCCGAATCAATGTGTAGTATAATGCAATGTAAGTTGCTTTGGATAAAAGCGTCTGCCAAATGCATAAATGTAATGTCTACAGAAGTACTAGTAATTCATTGGTCAGTGTGTTGAAACTCTATGTGGCTCATTGTTCAGATGTTTAGGTTTTGAAACATTGGATTTTTGAAACAGGGTGAGAAATGTTTGAGTTTACATTGAAATTTCTAGCTTGGTATCTAGTTTGGTATAAGATAAAGGGGAGATGTGAGCACAGTTTGAAAAAATTGTTGAGATATCTTTTATCTAAGTAAGACACAGGTGCATGTTGAAAAAATCTGAATTTGCACTTAATTTAGTCTTAAGTTCTAGAGGTCAGAGGTCTCCAATCCATGTCCCTGGAGGTCCACAGACCTGCATGGTTTAGCTCCAACGTACTCCAACACACCTGCCTGGATGTTCCTAGCAGTTCCAGGGAAGTGTGTTTCATTAGAGTTGGAGCTAAACTCTGCAGATCTGTGGACCTCGTTGGAGACTAGGTAAAGTCCTAGGTAAAGTTATGGAGATGTTATAAAGATCTCATTTTGTATTTTCTATAAGTCTATTTGTTTAATGATATTAATCTATAGACTATTAACCATGTACATGAATTATGTACAGTATCATTCATTGGTTGTACATACGTACTGGTATCAGTTTCCTCCAGCTGCAAAGCTCTATCTCACAGTCTACCGTATCTATCCTCTATCTATCTCACCCAGTCCACCTTAAGAGCAGCTTGAGCAGGCTGTCGTGTTTGTGTTGAAGCCAACAGGCACAATATATTACAGTCTAGGGCTCGCTGCTGAAAAGCCTGCTGGATCTTCCAGTGACCTGCTGTTCTTTCTTGCCTTCCTGTGTGTTTTTTCTTCCTCTCTAGATTTAGATTAAAAACAAAGCTTGTCCCTTTCCCTCCCTCGTCTTTGTAGACCAAAGCAAAGAAGATCTTTTAGTTTCAAGGTAGTTACGAGAGGAACAAGGTTGGAAGACTGTGGCACATTCGAATGGAGGTACGTGTTTGTTTTTGTAGCTTGTTGGGGACATTCGCAGAAGGACAAGATTGGAGACAGTTGGACGTCATTCTACGGAATTCCCTACTGCTCCTGAGCTGTCAGGCAACACAACACAGTCAGTAAAGAGACTAAGACTGGAATGTCACCCCAAGGAATTCTGGGGGGAAATCCAGTCTAAGTGTGAGTAAGGGGATCTGTTTTATGAGCACCCCTTGCTTAATGCACTGACAGTCTTGTTCTGCGTTGGATCCAGGCTCGGAAAAGGGCAGAGCCAGACTGCCAGTGCCAAAGCTCAATCTGGGGCTCTGTCCCCTGCGGTTGGGGGACTCAGGGGTGCCAAGGGTCCGGGGAGTGCGTTGGCCATCAAACCCAAAGCCGGCATCCCTCCGGTGACCATGTACCCGCAGGGTAGACATCCGGTAAGTGTGCTGCGCTCTCGTTCTCCTATGTTCTCACTGTTAGAAGACAAATGCGCAGATGAACCAATCAGATGTAAGAGAGATGCCTGTAGAGTTTAAATTGCACGTACACACATTCGTTCACACACGCGCTCTGTCAGCTTCACCCAGGTGCTCTCAAGAGCCAGCTGATAAGAAGTTGTGTGGGAGGAATCGAATACAGTGTGTGGTGTATTAATTTGTGTTATAAATCTTTTTAACACCCCTTCTAATAGATGCCATAGTGCACTGTGTTTGGGCTAATTTGGAGTGGTTTACTGTGGGTGGTGCTTGTGTGTGTGAATGTATGTGGGTGGGGTGTATGGGGCTGACAGTGGCAAGTTTATTTGTTAACTGTAACCCGTTTTAGATAAATGGGTCAGTCAACGGATCGAAGTTTGTGTAGAATCCAGTGTGTCTACATTGCAGCAGGTTTTAAATGTGGTTCAACATTACAGCCAAACCCTGTGTGATGACATAAGACATCAACCACCATATGACTGAATAAAAGGTTTACTGAGGTTGTTTAAGTGTGTATTTCTATATGCCATGACCACTACTGCATACATCTGTGTTTACTTGATCAATTGGATTTAGGTTAGCAGGAGCCCGTTCTTTTCATCTGTATTCTGGGTTAAATACAAGTTAAGCATCTTTGGCGTGCTATCAGTTACCCACTAGTTATTTCAACTAGTGCCTCAGTTAGCGGGGCAACCGTTACCACGGTGTAAGAAAACTCATGTTTGGGTTATATTTAATCCCAAAATCAACGCCATGCTACACATGCTGCCAATGACGATAAACTTGCTTTTAACCCAGAATTTTCCTTAAACCTCTGCAGAAAAATCCTGAGATTTCCAGCCGTGGTGTGAAACTGTTTCATAATTATATGCTGAACAAACTCCAAAGCGCCAATAAAACCTGCGGCCAGGTTTTATTTTTACCCCCGTGGCCTGTGAAATGTGATCCACAACGGTGAAAGGTGTGAGAACGGTGTGTGTGTGTGTGTCTGTGTGTGTGTGTAACCATACATAAACATTGCTTTGTGCGTTCACACCAATTCTTGATTTGTAACTTTTTAAATGTGTGTGAATTATGTTATTAGGCAAACAAACAAACACAGACTTGTATTGAAGAACAGACAAGCCATATCTAGGGGCTAAAATATCATAAAGTCTTGGGCTGTTGGTCCAGTAAGCAGCCAATAAGAACATCAGCCCCATAGCAGAGTCCCGGCCACCCGCAACACCCAAGAATGCTAGCAGTGAGTTTTGGGCGGGTCAGCTGTATTCACTTTTCCTTTGATGTACAAATGCACGAATGTCGTTTTTTTTGTAGCACACTTTGGGCGAAAACAAAGATCGTTCAGTGTCATTTCAATTAGATAAAGACTAGTCCAACAGTCAAGGTTTTTCATTCAGTTTATGCGCAAGATGGATGCCATCTGGTGCCAATCAAGGCTATTAGCATGAAATGGTAACTGTGATGTAATGACCCTTTCAACGAATTGCTTATTTTAACGACATATACAACAGATACGTTGGATTTTATGCGTACCTGCCCAGTGAAAGAGTTAAGACCTGATTTGCAAGGCAAACGGCATTGAAAAAACGGGTAATTGGTTCCACTGGATTTTTGTGGTTCGTGTTATCTGAAGCAGGGGGATTGGGTTTTTGAGTTGGGGGGGTGGAATAAGAGAGGGATAACTACGCTCTGTGCTTCCGAGCCAAAAACAATAACAAAACCCTGAGCTGGGAAAGCTCATAATCCGTGGCAGCCACACCTTCAGTTTCCGATAGTTACAGAATACAAACTTGCAAAACTGCTGCGTGAGAAACAAGAGTTTTGGGGGTGAATTGATGGTGGTTTTAAGACTGATCTCAGATCAATGCTATTGACTTTGTTCTAGTGGTGAAAGTGGAGTAAGGTTTGTCCTCAATCAGTGAAAAAGGGTGAGAAGTCCACAAATGGTATGTGCAAGGTGTGAGAAATGAGACCTCGTCTCTCTGCAGGGTGTCTTAGGACGGTTATCGAAAAACATGATACAGATAACAGGCTGTTAAATCTGTGTGTGTTGCCTTCTGTACCACACGCTCGCATGAGAGATATTTACGTGTGTGTTCTGTCACTAAATAATGTGTGTGTTTGCCAATAGATTTATGAGTCTTTTGTGGAGGCAGGTGTTTGTGTGTGTTGCTTTCAGAACGCAACTAAAGAGAGTTCATGACGACACCCTGGCTCATGACTTGGTTTAGATAAACATATCTGATTGGCTGAGCAGTGCGGTAAATCCTGGTTGGCCGATACCTCTCTGTGTGATTTAATATAGCACTTTGTTCCAACCGGCCAAGACTGTGACAGCACGCTTTGTTTTATTTTAAAAAGCGAGCGGGGTAGCCCCGCCCACAGCGGAATCTCATCGGTCCAGTGTCCCATTCCGCATAGCTGTGTGTTATACATCGAGTGTGGTCTGACTGGCGGTGATTGCGCGGGATCGTTTCTCTGTGGCCAGACAAATGTCATAAAACTGGAAACGTCATTGTGTCTGGTTAGGGATGTCAGTTCAAATTTCACATTTCCACATATCACATTTGGCCCCGACTTGTAGATGACCACACATCTGATTACGCTTGTTTTAAGTATTAATGGATTTAAACAGTCTTCTTGGTTTTTGGTTAGCCACTCCTTAAATGAGGCCTTGAATTTGCTCTGTATTCATACATTCTGCTTTTAGTATGTTGGGTGTGTGTATGTGTGTGTGTGTGTGTGTGTGTGTGTATGTGTGTGTGTGTGTTTGAGGGAAAAAAGGCAGTTTTCTGTTGCACGGATGTGGTGGCCAAGCAAAAATCATTGCCAAATACCCGGCCGCAAAATTCGCATATGTTCCTTTAATGAGCTGATCCTTTTCTCTCTCTTTTTGTTTTAACTTACAGCCTTATTGTTTTAATAAATCTCACATTCTGATCACATTTGGACATTAATCCTTTGGGTTTCTGGTATCAACCCACAGTATCCCACTTCTCTTTCTTTCACTTGTAATCACGATAATGTCATAATTTATGTTTTAGTTTGTCTTTTAACAGTTTTGCGTGAAAAGTTCCATTTATTGTGGACGTACTTTGAGAATGTCATGGTATCCATTCAAATGGAATTGTTTTTTCATGTGATACCATCACTGTACCATAGTACCTCTACAGTCTTTCTTTCTCTCTTTCTATCTTTCTTTCTTTCTTTCTTTCTTTCTTTCTCTCTTTCATTCTTTCTGTCTTTCTTTCTTTCTTTCATTCTCTCTTTAATTCTTTTTCTTTCTTTCTCTCTTTCATTCTTTCATTCTTTCTTTATCTCTTTCTTTCTTTATTTCTTTCTATCTTTCGCTCTTTTTTTCTTTCTTTCTTTCTATCATTCTCTCTTTCTTTCTCTTTCTTTCTATCATTCTTTCTTTCTATCTTTCGCTCTTTTTATCTTTCGTTTTTTCTATCTTTCTCTCTTTCTTTCTTCAGCACAGGCCAAATCATTGCTGATTTTCTGTGTAAAGTATGAAAGCTGTTTCGTCTGCCTGCCAATCCACGGTTTCTAATCCAGTGTTGGACGGCAATGGCTTTCGTTCGGCCTCACAATGGGAGCCACCATGCTAAAACGAGCCACTCTAGATCCACATTGTCAGCAGCTCGCCAAGATAGTCTGTGCAGTCACCCGATTTCCCAGCATTCAGTGGGGTTTAAGATCATTGAAAGCCTTTGATATGAAGGGCAAAAGCGAGGGACGGTCTCTCCGACGGTTTAATGAGGTTGTGACGGAAGAGACAGCCCAAAACTCACGCCTCGGTAACCAAATCTTCACCGAGGTGTATCTGCTAAACTCGAGCAACTGGAAACGGTTCTGTCCTGGGAATTTCAGCAGTTATTTGGAGTTAAGGCTGTGATCAGCCTTGTAGAACTGGCCAGAAAGAAACGATGGTTTTTTTTTAGAGAGCATGCACACACACATTCAGTCAGGTCCCCCTGAGATCATACTGACACCCTCCTTTCCACCCACGCTCTGGTGTACCTCATCTATTCATGTGCCTTTTTGCACTAAATATTTCACCAGCAGATGATTATTTCATGGATGTCTCTATCCGCAGCCTGTCTGCGCGGATGCAAGCGGAAAACAGTTCCGTAGACATCTCGGAAGCTGTCAGCGCTTCTCTCTCCACGTCTCTCTCTCCCCCCCCGAGCCGCTTTAAAACACGGTGTCCAAAATAGCAACTCCAGCCGTGATAGATGAGATGATCAGAGCCGGCGACTGTGGGAGAAACTTCACTTCTTCCTTCTCTCTTTCTTCAACTTTTTCGCTTTTACTGTATTCCTTTCACACGTCTTTAGCGTCTTTTATTTTTATATATTCTTTCTTTCTGTTGTTCTCTGTTTCTCATTCATTCATGTCTTCTTTCCTTTGTGCTGTTTTTCTGCTCTTTCACTCACATCTCCCATTTTCTTTAGCTCGTTCTTTTGCTTATATTCAGTATTATTTTCTTTCGCTCTTGTTTTCTTTCATTTGTTTTTTTAAATCTTTCTTTCTTTTCCACAGTTTCTTTAATTGTTCTCTCCTTTTTCTCCTTCTTAAATTCACCCAGCCTGCAAGTATGCAAGCAGAAAACCGTTTACTGTTTTTCTCTCTTTCTCTCTCTCTCTCTTTCTTTCTCTCGCTTTTCCCTCAAACCCATTTTAAACAACGTGTCCAAAATAGCAACTCTAGCTGTGATAGACGAGATGATCATCAGGCGATTGGGAGAGATTTCATTTCCCACCATTGTTATGGGATCTGGTCGTCTCTCTCTCTCCTCCCTTGACCTCCATCAGAAGATAATCTCCAGTAATTCTAGGCTAGCCTGCTGCGACTCGTCTGAATTGTGATTGACTAGGCGCTGTACCACATGGCTAGCTGTCTGCGTTTCCACCGAGCCTCATTCCCCCTCGGCCAGATTAACAGGATCAGTTATGGATTTCAGGATTCCCGCTCCTCCTGTCTGACATGCAGCGTCTAAACAGATGCTGTAACCAAGGTTTCCTCCATATGTTTGTTTATGTGTGTTTGTACATATGCATGCGTGTTTGTATGTTGTCAACCCCCGTCGGTTTCATACACCTGCCATCTGTTGTCCATCAGGGCACTTGTCCATCAGGGCATCTTAGAAATCTTTTTTAAATTCATTACTGATAAATAAAGCAATGAACGAGATTCTGATTCAGTGATAAATGACCAGTTTTACCTGTTTTTACTAAGACATTCGTCACTGTTACTATTAGTCATATTTAGGGGTAAAGACTTGGAATTACGCATTTCACCTGGCAGAGATCATGGAGTCAGGAAACAGCAACCTAAAAATGCCCAGTTCACCATCCAAAAACACCAGAGTAACTGTACAATAGCCATTTCAGCAGCAAGTATTTAAATATAAGATTAAGACCATTCACATTTACCTCAGAAAATGTAAAAAAAAAAAGTTTTCTATGTAAGTCTTCCATATTAAAGCAATATTAAATACTTCCTTTGCCAGTAACTTTGTTTCCCATGGTGTTTGATTTGTCATGATGATATTCTGTATAACTATGTTGGTGTGAAAAACACACAGTGATCTTTTGTGCTGAAATAAGTCCACACCCATTTGATATGTGTGGCGTTTGGGATAGAATGTACACTCATACACCCACATACACGTCTGAATGAAGAAGGGTCAGAGATACAATGATAGCCTCCCCCTCACACACACACACACACACACACACACAGTATGGTGTGTGTACTGAACTCATCCAGTCAGCTGCGCCTGCAGCTTAATTACTGGAAAGCTCACAGAGTGTCTGACCTCTACCGTTAGCCTAATTGAAATTTAATTGAATTTCGCTTGTCTAGACTAATGAAGCTCCTACTGAAACCGCCAATCTTCTGCCGATGGCCGGACGGCACGTTTCAGAGACAGAACGGGGGAGAATGGAAAGCCCAGAGGAGGGCAGGACAAAGGCGGCCATTTTAGGAAACAGCTGACGGAATGGGAATTGTGTTTAAAAATAGCTATGGAAAGGACTTTGGGTTTTAATGAGGAGGAGAAATAGATAAGGGTACAGTATGATCAAGTTAGCACATAGGGCTTCGCTTGACATTTTACTTAGAACTGGTCCCACATGAAATCCGCGTACCGTTTTCTCATCAAATGCATCGATTGTGAAGGGAAATGCCTGGAATTGGTTTAAATATGGTAAGGTGTGTTAAAAAGAACAGAGAATATTGCATTGATATCGATGGCTTGAGAGCAGCGTTAAAATAGCCCAAATAAACACCAACGTTTGGAATTTTATGAATGTCATGAATTGAATTCTGCAGAAATCTTTCGGTGGATTTCTGGCAGTGTGAATTCCCTGCAGCAGGACTCTAATGCTGCTGATCCGAGATTAATGATATGTTCTTGAGATGAGAATCTGGCAGTTATTGTGGAGATGACGTCTGGATGGTGTTTAGATGGTGATGCTGGTTCTGTTGAAACTCATTCTGATGGCACATTTGCTGCCATCAAGGGTTAAGGTTGGGGGGACCCAGCTAACAATATGAGACATTTCCCCAACTTTTCCATTAAGTAAAAACATTTAAAATGCTACTTAAAATGTTCTAGTAATGTTCAAAATGTCCAGTTTTTTAGACATATTGCTTGGTTATAAGAACGTTTTTCAAACCTTTCAATTCTGTAATGTATTAAAAATGTTCCACTGACAAATTCTTAATAAATCGTTGATGTATGATATATAATTTTAAACAAGTTCTACTAACGTTTTTTGATAACTTAGAGAGAACATTAACAAATGTTCTGAGAACATTCCCTATTAGACTTCTGTAGAATCTAGTCGTTACTTAGTACATGAGACCTTTCTCCCAAGATCTTTCTTCAGTGTAACCTTGACGATCTGTACCGAAATCATGTCCAAATTACTATGAAAAAGTAACAGCAAATACATATGCCCAGATCTATTGCTTTTACAAGAAAATAAAGGATATTTCCCCCACCATAATCTTGCATTGTGGTGCCCTTTAAAGGGACTGTGAGCCCAAAATCAAAAATTCTAGTCTCATGTCATTCCAAAGACATTACTTTCTCCAATCACTACTTTGTCCTCATTTGTAAGTCGCTTTGGATAAAAGCGTCAGCTAAATGATTAAATGTAAATTTGTGTGTTCTCCAGTTTAAAGATGTTCGTTAGCATGTACTGTCATTGTTTGGCCCTGCCCGTATAGTAATAACGGACCGGCAATTTTCATGTTCCTAAAGTCTCAGCGATGAGTTATTGAAAAACATGTTGTCGTGAAATTTTCTGTCCTCCCCTTTCAAAAAAAGATGCACAGCACTCGTACACTTAAACTCAGTGAGGCCAGTAGATAACAAGGGGGGCGTACTTTGTAATTTATTTGAGCAAGTCAGTTGTGATACATTAATTTTCTTAGAACAAACCTCTAGCGCAGAATGATGGTTATTTACTGATTTAATAAGCCACCTCTCTCTCTCTCTCTCCCTCTCTCTCTCTCTCTTTCTCTCTCTGTAGGTACCTCTGCAGCCTGGACAGTCATTTAAGTTCACGGTTCTGGAGACTTTGGACCGCATTAAAGAAGAATTCCAGTTCCTCCAGGCGCAGTACCACAGGTGAGCTCTTATGTGCTGATTTACTGATCTCAGCGTGAAAAGCTTTTGATTATTTATGAATCTCTGCCCACAGGCTAATAACTGGCTGGCTGTGTGTTGAATTAATGTTACTGTAAGGTCATACAGCAGTGTGATACCAGCATTGTGATGTGCTATCCTTTTAAAGGGGCTCCCATGCTGACAGCGTTTATATCGCTGGAAGGTCGCCAAGTTGCTGTACTGTTGTTAATAGTAAGCGTTTCTACTAGAATTTGCGATCACTTTTTTAGTTGGCAGCTAATAAGTGTCAGTGAACAGGCTTTAAGGGGGGCCACCACGATGTCAACTTGGCTTCTGATTGGTCAGCAAGTCACTGGCATTAAACTGTTTTGTCAGTCCAAAAATGTATTTGATTTTTAATTTATTTGTATAGTCATTTTATACATAATAACAATAACAATACATAAATTCGTTTTTTTTTCAAACCACTCAACACATTTTAATTGGAATTTTACGTCTTTTTAAATAACAACTAACAAACGAATAACAAACTAAATAAATGTTATTTAACTAACCAACAAAATTCAACTAACAAACAAAATAAATGTTATTCAACTAACAAACAAAATAAATGTTATTCAACTAACAAACAAAATAAATGTTATTCAACTAACAATGCTTTGTGTGAATTTTAAACTGACGCGCACACGGCTGAAATCGACAGACATTATCACAAATGTTTCTGCCGTGTTTTTCGCAGTCTCAAGCTGGAGTGCGAGAAGCTGGCCAGCGAGAAGACCGAGATGCAGAGGCACTACATCATGGTGAGTTCAGCCGGCCTCTTCATTTTCATATCTGCTTGCGCTCCGATGAACACCCACCTCTGCATGAAAGAGCGTTTGTGCTGAGGGAGCGAATAAGGTCTTGATTTCACGATACGGGGTGTTTGGTTAACCCGAGGACACGCCAGCAGGATCAGGATGGAGGTTGATGGAGATGACTCTGCACGTTAGAGGGAAGGTATGTGTGAGCCAGACAGAGGGATGTGGAGGGTAACGGCTATGGAGAGAGACGAAGATCGGTGGAGGACACAAGCACAGACTTGTAAATAATGAGGGGAACAGCCATCCTGTGTTCGCAGAAAGCAGATAACCCAGAGGACTATATTTAGCACGCTAGAACTGCCGTGTACACCAAGACTTGTTTCAACAGCCTTCCCCTTGATTTTAACATTTATAGTTTACCACATTTTTCTCTCTCTGTTCTAGACAAGGCTGCATGTTCTTTCTGTTTCTTCTTAGTGAATGATTTAGTTGTTTATGGGCGTGAAATAGTTTTCAGCGCTCATCTGAGATGCAGCGTTAGCCTCCAGAGTAAATAATAGCAATAGCGCAAGATGATTTTGATGATATTTAGTCATGTTGCAAAACTAGTTTTGGTTGGAGCTGAGGTGCAGTGGTTGGCGTACACGCATCTTGTATATTATAACACGGGGCTGGTGTGGGACATGGTGGTTTCGAAATGTAATGGTTGCTTTATGACACTTGTGCAATTGCATGATGGGACATTTGTAATGCTACATAAAAATGAACATGAAAAAACACTGAAACTTATTTTGCTTTTTAAATTAGTGTCTGTAATTTGATAAAACATAATATTTAATGAGTGAGAAAATATAGGGCGGGTCTTGACTTTATCCATCAAGATTTAATTGGATAGCAAACATTAGACATTCCATATGAAAAAACAACCAAACCAAACGTGAATCGTTATTTTTGCAATTTCATTTCGACACACTTCACATTGACTTATCAGACACCCGTAGCAAGATGCTGATTGGTTAGTTTGTCAAAAGCGTCTATATTACGCAGCTGTCTTGCGCTGTATGTATACACGAGACAGCTGAGACCCCAGATTGGCCAAGGATGGAAAGATGACTTGAACCTAACATAAAAATCATCTGTCAGTCTGATGCTCTCTGCTCTGAAGATCATTGCCATAGATTGCCCTTACGCCTATTGAGAGAGAGAGAGAGAGTGAGAGAGCATAAGGAGAGATCTGCAGTGAAGAGAAATGAGGGGAGATAGAGAGAGCTGATTGAAACACAGCAGTAAAGAAAGGAGGAGGGGCAGATAATGGCTGATAGTGAAGATGAAAAGGAGGTGAACTGACAGAATGAGCGAGTGAGTTTAAAGAGACAGTACCACGACAAATATGTGGTCAGAGAGGAAAGAAGAGAGAAGAGAGATGGTAAATGGCAAGACGTACCGATTTGGGCAGTTGGTTTGTGGTAAAGGAGTTGATTAGTCATGATGGAAATAACACAAATGGGTCAAAGTCGTTTGTGGAAAAAAAATCATATTTAATATATACAATTCATATAATCTTCACATAATACATATTGATTGTAGTTTTTAAATGTAATCATTCACATTTTCTCATTGTTTCATTATCTATACATAAAAACATTAATAAAGTAACAAAAAGAACATAAAGAGACGTGGTTAAATGATTCCAAAACAGATTTCATAGCACAAAATCAGAGACGTGTAAATGTTGATTAAAGATCTACCCCGAGACATTAAAATGCCCCCAGAAGGAACACCTGATCACTTCTTAAAATATGTCTTGAGTGCTCGACAGATGTGCGTGTGACTGAAATAAAGGTCGAGAGGGGGTTAAAAAGAGGGACAAAATAGTGCAGAGAGTTTTAATGAAAAACAAAGACATGCACATGTACTAATGGATTGCTTCCATTTTAAAACGTTTAAAACCCTTTGCTGTGCTTTGATGTAAAAAGACATGAAAAACCATTTACAAACCAAAAGCAAACTCTCCATTTTGTCTCAGCTTAATCTCCTTGCGTGTAGGAGAAACAAATGGGAGATGTTATTATAGCAGTGTTTTACACGTTAAATTTGTTTGCTGGTTATCAGTCAATACTCTCGAAATGTCACGTTCTCATAATTGTTAACTAATTATCCGCGGTTTGTATTCGGTTAGAAATTCCGTTCGACGAAACCGCGTTCAGTCATTTGCTTCGCCTATAATTGCGCTGATATGAACTGGCAGACGGTGAATCACACTGCAGCTCCGGTTTAGTGCGGCAGATACCGCGCCTGTGATTTTTCCCCGTCTGTCGGGAAATTCGCCAGGTAACTCATAATTCAGTGTCTGCTTTAAGATGAGCCAGAAACCGTGTTCCTGGCTGACGTATAATGTCACTTTAACGTCTGTCTCGAGGAAGAAGACGTATAATGAAAGAATTTACGAATCAGCTCTTTCTGCGCCCCGTGACGGATTGAAAGTATGTCTTTGCTTTCATTTGACAATATGAAGGTCTCAGTGTGCCTCTTCATTAGATGTCAGCAGTTTTAAAAGTAGAGGAATGAAGATTCATCTATATAAATTTGAAGGAGCCTCTTTAGTCATCAGGATTATGTTCAGTCCCAGGTAACAATTTTAGGTTGTTAGAATGTTTCCATAAAGTTACATGTTCACTTTCAAAACGCTCAGTTTGTTAGACATTGACTTAACATTATTGCTTGGTTATAAAAACATTATTCAAACATTTTTTTTAATTTTGCAAATTCTTAAAATGTTCCAAAAACTAAAAATAACGTTTTGGATATATATGATATATCTGTGATATATGTTAAAAACATTCTACTAGCATCACCGCAAAAACATTTTTGATAACTTTGAGAGAACTTTTACAGAATGTTAGTCAGTGTTCTGAGAACATGTACCTGTTAGCTGGGGTGTCGTACGAACTGTGAAGGAATGTGTTTATATGTTCAACATGTAAGCAGTGATAACTACAAATAAATTAGCTGGTTGTGAAACTAGCCCTGTTCTTTTGCTGCTGTGCAAGTGCTGTTATTTCCTTCAGGAAATGCAAATCTAGTTAATATTCCTACGAGCTTGCTTTTGTCTAACAGTACAATGGGTGGCTGTATTTATATCAGCCAGTTCAAATAGGAAAATTGGACTGTTTGGTGTTAATAGGGTCACGGCAGATGGAATGAGACCGAGAGGTCAGGCCAATTAAAACTATGTCTCATCAATGCATCAGGGGACGAGTAAAAGCCAATCAATGCATCTGAGTTCATGCGACCGCAGCTGCATGCAATACATGCAATAACCGTCACACACACACACGCAAAGCTGAGTGTCCAGCTACACAGCAGGAAATGTGTACAAGCGCCGGATGGCAAACAGCTGCCGGGTTGAACCAGGGGACACCTAGAACATTTTGCCCCTCGTTAGACCGACGAGGATTAATATACACATGCAAGCACACACGCAACGAATGCGGCAGGAGGAGAGGCTTTGTTGAACCTCCGCCGTGCTGAGCCACGATACATCCGCCACATGCCATGCACAATCTGCTCCAGACAACACACACACTCAGGGGATTACATATACACACACATACACACACACAAACACACACACACACACACACACATTTATGGTGTACCATAAGAATGCACTGACACGAGCACAAGATTATATAACAGTGAGGCGCTGTGAGCGAACGAACATTAAGCCATTATGATCCTAAACACAACTGCCAATATCCAGAATAACAATACAATCAAAATAACTCGGTCATATCTCTTGTGAAGCTCATCCACCCACATTCAGAATCACATATGTAATCATGCATGCTTTGTAGACCGCAGCAGCGTGGGGATTTTTAAACGAGGCTTAAGGGTAAACGAAAGCAACCTTCTAAACAACTTGCCTTGGTGTAAAGTCAGGACAATGGACAATGTTTGGGACATTTGGAGACATTTCCAATTGATTAATCAGTTTTGCAAGCTTATTAACTGGTTGATATATTGTCCATTCTCTTCCAGGATGGATTTTGCATTAAAACATTGAACAAACGTTCTTTGAATGTTCACTAACATAGAGCAAGCGTGAAACAAACATTTGTCAAACGTTTGCGTGATGCAGCGACTTTAGTTTGCCCGAATCAGCAGTAATACGAGCACTGCTGTGGAGTCCAAACAGAATCGTTTGCAGCAGTCCCATAGCGCTACCAGCGCACAGAACACACAAACATCAGTTATGCTTGTGTGTGTTTGCCAGCAGACCAGGTGGATGAGGATCTTCAGCAGATCTGCTGCTATGTCTGAAAATCCATCCCACAATGAAGCAAACAAAACTTGAGACGCGATAAACGCAGAGCAATTTAAAAGTTGTAACTTACGGGCTTGTGTTTACATTGCCGGTCAAAAGTTTGAACATGTTCTCACACAATCACTAAGACCTCTTTTATGGTCCTTTTAAAGACTGAAACCTTCCAAAAAGAGCCTTCAAAAGTGCAACATGAGTGCAAGGAAATGTAATTTTCATTTTTGGTTAAACTATCCCTTTAACCCATACCTTTGGGTTTCCAAGAACTGTCACTAATCCTGAAATTAAATGCCAGTTAAGGTTTCATAGATGAGACGGAGGTCAGAGACACACGTTACAGACAGGTAATGGAGTTTACAGAATAATAGAGCAGAAGGGCAGAGAAGAGGAGGATTAAAAAGCAGGAAAGATAGATAAGGAACGTAAAGAGAAAAAAAGGATTCTTGGAAGTAAGTCAACGTAAATGTGAACTGAGCGTGCGAGCGTGACAGACAGTTTGAAAGAGAGACGGTTGTGTCGGCTCTCATCTACATCACTCGCTCCGCTGCTCATCTGCCTGCCGAAACAGACTCAGAAACGCATACCGACGCCTCCGAGCTCTCCGACTTCCTCCGGTTTCAGTGAGTCGTTAGCGCGTGTCAGGCCGCCGAGGTTTTAATTTGATTGATGATGATTCACTCCTGTTTACTTCATCAGCGTGTTGATTGATGCTTACATACTTCTGTTCCCGCAGTACTACGAGATGTCCTACGGGCTCAACATTGAGATGCACAAACAGGTAAGAAACCGATTTAAAAACACAGTAGCGGAATTGTGGAGTGTCGTTTTTTATCAGCTGGTTATGTGGCAAGTAAATATTTTGATATACATTGTAGTGTTGACTGCAATTGTTAAGCTCAACCGTTCAACCCTGTTACCCTTGTTAGTGTAAAAACGCTGGGTGCTGATTGGCTAATGGTCACGTTATAGTCACCATGTAGCACACCTCCTCACCTAGCTGCTATATGTATCACTGCACAGCAGTGGTGATTAAATAATTGTTAGTTTGCATAACAGAATAATTTTAGAATTCGAATGTAATGCTAAAACGCAATGTTTATTCTTTTGTAGCCATTTTATACAAAACAGTAAGGCTGCGTTACAGTCAGCTATAGTCAACTATAACTATAGTCAAATATAGTCAGCGTTGTGTCCACCTTCAGCCACGACTATATTAACAATATAGCAAGTTCATCAATACCTGCAAACTGATATTTGGTCCCACTGCCTCTACTTGATTGCACACTGCGTTTTCATGTAATTATGCTATTAGCTCTTTTGTAAAATTTGCTTAGCAAAAAGGTGCTCGTGCAGAAAGCACAGGCAAATACACAACATTATCAGTAGCCGCAATTTGCTCTGTGAATTCTTTTCTGCGCGTGATCAGATGGTTTTAATTGGATTTCAGGAAGGGAGGGCATCGTCAAAATATTAACACACGCACATTCATAACTGTACACGCACCCATTTATAACTGTACACACACACACCTTTGATCAAACTTCAGCTCATATACACACAAGTCTCTTTCATTTCCTTCTCATTTCCGGTTCATTTACAGGAGCAGAGACCCAGTGTGTGTGTGTGTGTGTGTGTGTGTGTGTCTCCGAGTGATCACATTATCCAGCCTGCTGATGGCTCACTCAGGGTTACTCCAGGCCAGACTTAATGTCATGCATAAAAACTGGCCCTTTCACTGCAGAGAGCTGATCCAGGATCAGCTGTGTGCGTTTAGCATAACTTGCATCTGAAGCATCTCCTGATCACAGATCAGTTTAAAACTATATATGAAGACATAGGAACACAGCAGTCAGGGTTTGGCTGATTAGCACAGTCCAGTTAGCCCTTGCTGGCTAATGTAAAGTTGCTAAATTAAATATGCTAAATAAACATAGTTTATCTTGTTTTTCACAGCTCAGGTTAGTCACTATTGGGCATTTAGTACCAATTCGCACTTATTTTGTGGTGCCATCAGCGGCCAATCAGTGATCGGTCACATGACATTTTACCGTTTTTTTACCGGACATTTCAACAAACTGATTTACCTCCTAATGGAATCCCATGTTTTATTGACCCCGCCCTCTTTCTGTAATCCTGGTTTGATCACAATACTTTGTGTTGTTTTTATTTCCTTGTTTCTCTCTCTCTCTTTGTTTTAAAGTAATGGATTAAAACAAGCTACGATAGATGGCTTTACTTAAACAACAGAATTATTTCATTGAGGATCATAGCGTAAATGGTCGCACTTTCTTTGAAGTCTGCGTAATGGTGATTCTTGCCCTTTGGCAGAATTTATTTTTTGATGTGTATAATTAATGTTTTCTCGGCAAGTGTAATATTGTTCGAGAACACAATTAGCTGCACTGTGACATGAAGAAAATAAGTTTATTGATTGACTCCAGATCTAATGAAAGCTCCACTGTATGTGGTAGTATTGAATCCGGATCTGATCATACTTTCTATTCTTCACTGTAGTTGATTATGTTTTTTGCTGTAGTAAGTGAAATATTAAATAAACGGTCGGGAAAATTGTGGAAAACTGAATGGTGGACATGGAAGTTGCCAAGAAGGAAGACACAGATATCAGCAATCTATTTGTCTGTGTGTGTGTGTGTGTGTGTGTGTGTGTGTGTGTGTGTCTGTGTGTGTGTGTGTCTGTTTGTGTGTGTAAGAGTTAATTAGGTGTATAAAAGTCATGTGTATGTGTGTGTGTGTGTTTGTGTGTGTTTGTGTGTGTGTGTGTGGTTTTCTAACAGTACTGTGTAACAGCCCCTTTAATGACTCTGGCATTATGATCACAGCCAGTGCAGTGATGTGTGTGTGAGAACAGCCAGCTGTGTGTGCATGTGTGTGTGTGTGTATGTGTGCGTGCTGGATATGAGGTGGGGTATGAGACAAAAAAGAAGGAAAAAGGCAGAAAGAAAAACAGTAGGACTTGAATTTAAAGCCACACACACACACACACACAAAGACCTTTAAAGTGATGCCCTCGGATGCAGGTTTGGTCTTATCAACGTGCCCCCTTCATGTCTAATAGAGCTGCTCTCTCTCTTTCTCTCACTCTCTCTCTCTCTCCTTTATCCTCAAAGCTTTAAAGGCAAATATTAAGCAATGATGCTCTAATCACTGATTGTGGTCACAGGCGCAGAGGTATTCAATAAAGCCCTCATTTACTATACCCCTCATCTGTCACTCTGCTTTCATCCTTTTTGTCTATCTCTCTCGCCCCCTGCCTTTCTCCCTCTCTGTTGCTCTGAGCTTGTTCTCTCTTAAATTCCCTCCTCCTCTCATTTTTGCTCGCTCTACTGCTCTCTTTCTCTCTCTCTCTGGGCAGAGTGCCAGCTTCTCTTCCTTCCTCTCCCCTGGCACTCTCCCAAAATCTCTCTCTCTCTCTCTCTCTCTCTCTCGCTCTCTCTTTCTCTGTCTGATTGATGGTCCTTCCTTTTAAAAAAAAAGAATCAGAATGTATGAGGAAATGAGGAGAGCAGTAAAACTCACAAAATCACACACACCCATACACACATATGTACAACAAGCCTACACATATGCAAAGGCTCATGGGTAATTAAATGTGAGGGGATGTGGATGCACATGTGTACACAAACAAATATAAATACACACACTCCTGCAAACAAAAAGCCTTTAATGGGGCATCTGTGCATATGTCCTGCAGCCAAAAATGCTGTGATTTATTTATAATTACCGCATCTAGGCTTTAAATAAGCTGTAACATAGCTTTCCCATATGTACACGTGTACACACACACACCGGTCATATTCATGATCAGACACCATATACACACATTAAGCTAGATGACTAACAATTGGTCCCCATAATGGATGCAGAACCCGACCCAGAAACACACACATCAGTCCAATTCATATTTATTATCAAATATTATGTTCCGAGCAGACAGTCCTCCATCAAAATCGTTATGAGATAACGTAGAGATAATGAAAACGTGATATATTTTATTTGGACGCACAATTTCACGAAGCACGTCAAATATGCAAATGTGGAAACGTATACACACACTTGGGTAAACACGCAGACGCATGCACACACAGCGGGACATCTGCACCTACTCAGGTCCTTTTGATCAAGCGAATAAACCATTATGCTAAAAGGCTGGCACCCTGGGACTTTCACACAAATACAACCCCCCCCCCCACACACACACACATATATCTTGTTCTCCTTCTTAGTTCCTTCGTTTTCCTCTCTCTCTCTCTCTCTCTCTCTCTCTTTCTCTCTCCGCTAACACACTCGGTTTCATTCTAAACCAGTTACATCACTCGCTGTCTCAACCTCATTATACACAAATCGGCTTCGTTTCATTTGCGCACACGCACTTCATCTACAGATGTTCTGCTGCTACAGTGTGTCCCGGCCAAAAGACGAATGCGGTTCTGTTTATTCAGTTGTGTAGGATATTCGGTTGTGTATTGTTGCGTATGATATTCAACGCTGTTTCCATGTGATAACATCAGTGCAGCGTTACTGCACATTTTAACCCCTCCACAATATTAAATTAAGCTGATTTCAGCTTTAAGTTAATATATAGCTTACAGTCTCGTTTAAAATAACCGTATGGAATTATATAACTTTAACTGATAGCAGATAGATATAGATGAATAGATAGATGAATAGAGGGATGGATAGATGGATAAATGGACAGACAGATGGACGGACAGACAGACAGACAGGTGGATAGACAGATGCCTAAACAAGAATTTAACAATCTTTTTTACTGTAGTTTTTTTACTGTAATTTTTACTGCAATGATGCTTCAGCTAGTAAAAGTAGCAGTGTTCATTCATTCATTCATTCAGCTGTGATGCTGTGTGTACAGTGAAATGAATCATGTGTTATGTTATTAAAATAGCTCTGCTGCACATACAAAGAAGGTGGAGGTTTTCTTTGCCCCTCGTGTGCGTATTAGAGTGCACTTACACTCCATCACGACAAACAGTCTTCCATTAGAGTGTGTGTATGAGCGAGTGTGTGTGTGTGTGTGTGTGATAGAGCCCTATCACAAAACAGGAAGAAAGAAGTGAAAAAGCAGATATTAGCTGGAGTATGAAGGTGGATAGTGACTGGACACCATGTAGAACATGGTAAAAGAAATCTGTGTGTGTGTGTGTGTGTGTGTATGTGTGTGTGTTTGTGTGTGTGAGAGGTTTTTGTTGAGAAAGTAATTAACCGTTCATGTGTTGTAGTGCGTGTGAAACACTTGTCTGCCTGTCTGTGTTGTTTTTCTTAGTGAGACTATAATTAAACGTGTGTGTGTGTGTGTGTGTGTTTGTGTGTGTGTGTGTTATACGCTCTGTTGCAAAGAGATTGAGACTATTCAAGCTTTCAGCCCTGAAGAGATCTCTCTCTCTCTTTCCCTGTCTCTCTCTCTATCTTTCTCTCTCTCTGTCTGTCTCTCTCTGTGTCTCCCTCCCACACAGAAATGAATAGCACCCAGCACATAACACACACAGACACACACACAAGTAACAAAATAATGCAAATAATGTTGTGTGTGGTTGCCAGGGCGTTGCTGTGCAGTTGCTAGTGTGTCCAAGTCTATAATACTCCTCAAAGCAAGTCAATGTGACTTTATCCAAAGGTTTCTCTAGCTATGACAAAACAAACTGGTGTAAACAGTGAGGAATGAGCAGTGGGCAAAGAATCAATATTAATAAAATTAATAAAAATCAATATTATTAACAATAAAGTATTGCAATATTTGCCATAGTATAAGATACTGTAATACACATAATGATGTCGAAATTATAGCACTATTTTAAATAACTGAAATACCAATGATCAATAATATTTAACTAATCAATTACATGAATCATAATATATATATAATATAATATCAATAATCTTAATATCAATAATGACCGTAATAATAATACGACAATAACAGTAATGTTTGCCTAAGCAAACGCTTGCCACTGAATGTCAAAGACGGCTATGCAAAGTGACTCATTATTCTCTCTCTGACTTTAAGTTTATTGTTGCTTAGATATCATTGTTATGAATATCATTTCAGCTGAAACCATTTGTGCTTGGGAACTGAGAGCCCACTGTGTTTGTGTAAGTTTATCACTGTCGGTCTTTTCTCCTTTAATCGTGTGTGTGTTCTCTTGTAGGCAGAGATCGTGAAGCGGCTCAGTGCTATCTGTGCCCAAATCATCCCTTTCCTCTCTCAGGAGGTATGCTGACAGTGACTGACAGCTTGTCAGCGCTCTGGGGTCTTTACACACACACACACACACACACACACAGATACGCACACACATGTCTGACTGATTCGCCCTCTGTGTGGCAGACAGCTTTTAGATTTTAACGACCTCATCTCATCTCCATCTAAACAAGGATCGCAGATATCCTGCTATATTTTTCAACAAATCAGAAAATTCCAACTGCGTCCTGTGACAGTCGCCAGCGCTAACTTGATGAGCTCAGGTTGTGACATCAGCTGGAATGTAGCATCACTGTCTTCTATATTAGCTGCTCCTAAAGACCTGATTAAATCAAAACTGGAGTTGTTTGGCGTCTTTAGTTCTTGTCTATTAGGCTTGAGGTCATCTACTATATATGCTACTGTACTCTTAAACATTAAGACAGTTCATTTCTAGAGGATATATACATTTAAAATGTACAGCTTTTCTCTTCTGGTAAACTGACTAGAATGTTGATGACTCATCCTGCACTGCATCAATGTTTGCCCAATCAGGTGCTTTCTAGAGTGATGTCATGCATGACTAACGTAACCAAAGCCTTTTAAGGAAAGGTTTCAGAAATACATTTACTTTTAAATTTAACCATACAAATGACACCAAAAAAATTATGCACTTCAGCTTTACGACATCCAAGTCACGTACAAATCCAAGAGTTCCCGGAAAAATACATAAATTTACAGTAAACATCGGAACATTGCACATTGCTTGTTTCTTTCAAATTAGTGTGAAGGGTAAAGCAGAACAAACTCTTGAGATTCAGACGCTGGAAATCCATTACAAATTTAGTTGTCTTTGTATTTGTAAGGACAGCTAAAGGTGGAATAGCTCATTTTGTGTCTAAGCTCAAAGCTTTAATTCCCATGTCAGGAAGCCGTAGTTTCATTGTTATCTTCAAAGCTTTGAGCTGAGAGCAGTCTGCTGTGGGTTGAGTGAATGCAGGCTATGAACAAATGCAGCTTAGCTTTCTAAAACCTCACTAGAAAATCACACGTCACTATTTACAATCATGGGCTTTAATATCGGTGAAACACAATGAATTTATTATAATTTCTCATAAAACTTCAAAAATACTCCCTAAACTTCCTAAATATTGTAAATTATTATGAAAATACTTAGTAGCAATTTTTGTACTGAATGTATTTTTCCGTGTATTAATTTTAATTACAAGAATGCAGAGAGTTTTCATTACTTTATTGCAAACACAACATTACAATTTTAGTTCTTTTAGAATCATGAGGAAGTGGACATGTTAGCACAATCTGGCCAATTTGATGACATCACCCATCAAATTTCTCAAGCACCAGCCAATCAGATGTTTGCTTGTCTTTCATTATTTCATTATTGCTTTCAAATGTTCTATTTCTGACTATGACTTTATATGTATACTGATACACTTCTCTTTAATGTGTGGACACCAGTTTACTAATAAACATTTAGAAGTGCACACTTTTAGTGGGATTTGTTTGGACAGATAAGCAATAAAAGACCAGACAGAGGGGAGGGGCTAAATAAAGTAAATAAAAGTGTAAAAATGTGTTTGGTGGTAAATATGCGTGGCGTTTGTATACTGTAATTCACTACGGTCACCACTTATTTGTGTGTGATAACTTGTGTTTATGTGTGTGTGTACTTTCTCACGCTGTATGTTTTGTGTGTGTGTGTGTGTGTGTGTACTTTCTCACGCTGTATGTTTTGTGTGTGTGTGTGTGTGTGTGTGTACTTTCTCACGCTGTATGTTTTGTGTGTGTGTGTGTGTGTGTGTGTGTGTACTTTCTCACGCTGTATGTTTTGTGTGTGTTTGTGTGTGTGTGTACTTTCTCACGCTGTATGTTTTGTGTGTGTGTGTGTGTGTGTGTGTGTGTGTGTGTGTGTGGGAGCAGCATCAGCAGCAGGTTGTTCAGGCGGTGGAACGTGCTAAACAGGTCACCATGGCAGAACTCAATGCCATCATAGGGGTGAGTAACATCTTCAGTAGACCGTGATAATTATAACAGCACATCATATTTTGGGTTTGTAGAAATAGAGCAATGTGTTTTTACATCCATATGCTTTTAGATCAGAAGAGCACCAGTCTCTCTCTCTCTCTCTCTCTGTCTCTCTCTGCTGTTCTTGTTCTGTGTGGGCTGTATCACTGAGGGTTTAAGTGCAGTAATATGATCAGAGTTCAGAGTAACAACAGAGTGGAGAGAGAGAGAGAGAGAGAGAGAGAGAGTGTGTGTGTGTGTGTGTGTCCCTCCATAACAGCCAGCAACATAACAAGCTGTAATTTAGCACATAGAAAAGAAAGAGACCTCCTATTATCTGCTTAGGATCTCTTTCTCTCTCTTTCTCTCTATCTCTCTTTCTCTCTGCTTCTGTCTATCTGTGTGTATCTCACTCTACTTGTCTTTGTGTATCTCACTCTACCTGCCTTTCTGTATCTCTGCCTGTGTGTCTCTTCGCTTCTCTTCGCCCTGTCTGTCTTTATCTTTCCACATGTATGTCTGCCTGCCTGACGTCTTTATCGCGGTCTGTCTCATGGTCTGTCTCTCAGCAGCAGCAGCTCCAGCACCTGTCTCACCACACTCCAGGAATCCCTCTCACTCCTCACCCTTCAGGCCTGTCTCTGGGCGGCACGCCCGGGCTGCTGGCCCTCACCGGAGCTCTGGGAGTCTCTGCCCACCTGGCCAACAAGGATGAACGTAACCACTTAGACGCTGAAAACCTCCGGGGTGAGATCTGACACGCATGTTCAAGCTATCAGAGACCAAGTGTCTGATGTGAGGGGACCAATGGATGAGTTTAAACCTAAATAAACCTAAAAGAATTTAAAGTCCTAGAGGGACATTGTTTAGTCACATTAGTCCAAACGGCTGTCTTTACATCCTCAGAAGAGATTTGGAAGTCGTAACGTGTTTTTATTCCCCCGCCGTGTTTTTACAAAGACAGGAAGCTTTTAAAACATTACCGCAAGAACAAAAACAAAAACAAATGGCGGCCATTTTGTTAGGCAATTGATGTTTATCTGCATATTTTATCATTCCTGTTCTGTTCGATAGCACAAAACCCGCATGTAAACCATCAACTTTCATGAATAAACGTTTGTTTTTAACGATACTAGTTAGTATATTCTTTATACTATACTATACTTTATACAATTCTTTAATTGGCACAAGGCTAAAAAAATCCAGATAATTCCGACATTGTGGTGTCCCTCATGTGCACTTATCTTCTAAATACCATTATTCCGAAAAGATTCGAAGGCAGTATCAAATCATAACGAGAGGCTGATGAAGAAACAGAGCAAAAATGCAGAAACGACGAGGGTGTGTTGAATCCCACAGTGGATGGGATAAATCTGTGAGAAGGCTGGTACACTGCGGGCCAGAGGTTCGACTGCTTAGGGAGCTTAATACAATGGTTGTATTTTTATTGCCCCTGTCTAGGGTTTTCAGCATGACCTTGACTTGATATGGAATTGTTGTTATTATTATTCAGTCTGACGTCAATTCTAAACTCCTCCTCTCTCCATCTCTCTCCCTTTCTTCCGATCCCAGAGGGTGCGCCCAGCAGGGTGAGTATCAGACTGTGTGTGTGTGTGCCTCTACTATTTTTGACTTTGATAAATGAACACAAACACTGAGTCCTTTAAAGAACAGAACAAGTTATGAAATATGCCCGACCTCTGAGGGCTTTTACAACAACACTGTTCCCGCCCTTTGCCAACATCACTGAAAAGCATTCACTCTGTACTTTATATAAACGACAGTATATATACACAGTAATTCTCTGTCATTCCATTGCAACCAAGTTACCCTTAAAGAAATGGTTCACTCAGAATGTCCGAGCTGTTCCATTCCATGCAATGGAAGTGGATGGGGACCGAGAATGTGAAACATTCAAAGAATACACAACAGGAAGTGTTTCCCGCTAAACTCAGAGTTGATGTTCAGCCCGATGGTAGAATATTTTGGATGAACTTTTCCTTGAAGAGTTTTGATGTTGATATAAAGCTGTTTTCTCAAAGCCGAAGAGACTACAAGACCAAAAACAAAACTCAGAGGGAAGGAGTCGTAACTGGTTCGGGTTCTTTTGAGATGATTTCTCCTTGCTGACAGCAGAGGAGGAAAGTAAAGGAGTCAAGGAAAGGTCTGAGCGAGGGGGAGTCGAAAGAGATAAAGAGGTTTTGGAGAAAACAGGTCTGTTGAGAGAACTGGGCTCCTTTGTGCACTCTTTCTCATCTCGGTCCAGTGCGCTTCCTGTTTGGATCCTAAAACTGCTCCGTTGCAGAAAACCAAGTCTTTGAAGTCACTGATCTGAGACCAGTTTTGCCACACTGCTCATAATGATGAAAGTTCAGAGATGGGCAGTTGACACTGGATGGTGACCAACTGTTTTGGGGCTTTGGTGACTGTCCGGATGCTTATTATTGCAAGAGTACAGAAAACAGGATTCTGCTTTGAAGGGCAAATGTCGTACAACCTAAGCACTTTGTTGGATAATGGAAGTGTGTGTGTGTGTGCGCGCAGACAAATTTGTCCCCAGAGTTGGGCTAAATCCTGCCCAATTTTCTGTTTACACTATTTGTATAAACATAATATTCACAACGTTACATAAACAGTTAAAGTTGTAAAAATGTTCAAGTTTTCTGTTAGGGTAAGTCTGTAGTACTTCAAATTAGCTGTATATAGAAACCGTGTAGAAGTGTATGTGATCTCCACGTGAACTGAATGTTGTGTGTTTCTGCTGTGATTTGTTTCTTTTGCTATAGAGTAAATCAGTCTCGTCGACAGACAGTCAGGTCGCAGAGGACCGACAGGGTCCGTCAGGGGCGTATTCCTCACAGACAGCCAGCGATGCCAAACGGAGGCGCTGCGATGAAAAAGACATCCTCGCGGCTCACTATGTAGGTTCAGTTGCACAGTGATGACATCATGCTTATCTCGGCCCTCGTGCTTTTATATAAAAATGTATTTGCAAATGATTACATTTTATTTTTAGTGGTGAGGGGAAATGCAGTTGAATTTGATTATTTTTTTTGAATGGCTGTTATTGTAACGTTTATTAGAACAGCTTGAAGGAATGTTTCATTAAATGTATGTACAGTTTAAGAATGACATTGGTAACGCATAACTAGACGTTTAGACAACTTTACAGCTCAAGTAACACATTTTAAATAATGCATCAAGGAAGAATTAATATATATAAATATAAGTATATATATATATATATATATTAATATAAACACACGCAAGAAAAAAGCAAGCTGCTTTTTTGTAAAATTAAACTCTCTGAAACTGAGAGCATTACCGTATTTGAAGAATGTGCTGCTCATAGCTAACGTACATATTAAAATGATTTTCGGTGGTAATCCACAGCATGCCACAGATATTTTAAGTCTATTATATAGATCATCTTTGATAAACTGTGAGTGTTTTTTAAGTTCGCAGTCCTCGACAGCCCCATGACACATCCATGCCAATGCACATATAAAGTACACCTGTGTGGTGAGGAGACTCGTGTCCATCCGGCCGGGTAATTGGGGTATGATGTCACTATAAGGTGATGTCAATAGGAACAGCAGCCCGCGATCGCATCAAAGCCCTGTTGCCTTGGCAACTAAGTGCGTTGTCACCCCTTATTCCCAGAGATGGGCGAAAGAGGAGAGTGGGAGAGAGATGTGTGAGAGAGAGATGGACGAGGTGAAAGACAGAAAGAAATGGAGCAGGGGCGTGGGGAGGGGGCCACACTTTCCCCTTCAGTGATTGGTGAAATTGGCCAGAAGAGGAG
>JAZGTJ010000201.1:99382-145978 GCA_036877575.1 Botia almorhae | reverse complement strand
GGTTTACTTTTATGCCTGTTTGTTCTTGTGTGTGTGTGTGTGTTTTTAGGACAGTGATGGAGATAAAAGTGACGACAATCTTGTGGTAGACGTGTCCAATGAGGTGAGCTCTTTCCTAAACACACATTAGCTCATAAATTAACACTAATGTCTTCATGACAGGCTTTTATGAAGCTTTTTAAACTGCCTTATGAAAGCGATGCACTTATGATTAAAGCTAATGCGTGTAATATCACATTAAAATATGTAATAATATTTTGTGTCCCTTAATAACCCTGGTCTTATTGTGGTCGATTTATCAACACGTGTGATATAATATTATATATATAAAGAAAAAAAAGTTCAGACTTTGGTCAAAAAGTAACATTTCTGAGATGACTTTTTGTCATTTGGGCATTAACCAGTTATTAATGCAATATTTTAACATGCTTGTATTCGGGTCTGGACCGATTTACTCACCCTCATGTCGTTCCAAACCCATGTGACTTGTTCAGCGGAACGCAAAAGCAAATCATTTAATAAATATCCACCTGTATGAATATTGGTTGGGTGAATTATGACATCAACTCCTATTAAGTCACCCAGGAAAATGTGCAGTTTGTTGATAATGTCGCACACACTCTAGTCGGTTTTAGTGACAAATATGTCACATTATGTGTTGCCATGGCAGCCGCTATGATTTTACAGTGAAGTGGGTTCAATAATGAGTTGTTTTTTTATTTATTTTGGGTGAACTGTCCCTTTAAATATACAAAGACCACTACCTGCTGACAACTGTAAACAATATGGCTTGTCCGAGCAGCCCAACATGGTGTAAGTTAGGGGCGGGGCCTTCTGTTTACCCCGCTGTCATTGGTTTATTTTCTTTTGCAATTCTGTTCATCTCTTTATTATTACTCCTGCGTAATTACGTTATCATGCATTAAAACAAACGCTACAGCTTTGTTTCTCAATTATTTGATAAATATTAAACATCAATCATATTTATTAAACGTTATTCAGCCGGTAATTGCTGATAATATCATGCGGGCAAATCAGGATTGTTTATTAACCACAGAGCAGCTGGAGCCAGTCAAGACCGGCGCGTATTTTATTACGTGACCCCACTGCGTAATTAATACATTTTAACATTCATTCCACACCAGTCGCGAAACAAGAAAATCTCTGCGTTCTTTTCGTTCTATTTATTGTGAGCAAACAGAGATCGAAATAACACGAGTGAGAGAGTAAATAGATGAGATCGTGTTGCGCTGAACTCCAGATGAACACAGATTAATAAATGTGTGTGTGAACACAACATCTATTGCTGACTGTTCTTATTAGCAGGCTTTGCTATGGCAGGCATCACACCATTATTGCTTATACTTAGGTTAAGGTTGGGGTTTACAAATCCCAAAAACTACAGTAGGTTACTGTAACTCATTAGCACACTGTTTGTGCTACAGATGTAAATGATACCTCAAACTGTGTGTTCTGGGTCTTGGACCGATAGAAAACCACTTAGACCACTGTAGAAACTGGTAGCACTTCCAAAGGAGTCATACAGAACATCCTATCAACACCTTAGCAACCACCCACAACACGGTACCGTCACACTAAAGTCTTTTTTTCTCTCTCTCTCACTGTTTTCCAGGAGGCCTCCTCTCCCATGGGCAGTGCTCCTCTCTCTCCTCACGGGAATGGTTTAGACCGAGCCCCAACCCTGAGGAAGGAGCTCCCAGAATCCCCCAGCCCTCCACCAGCCACCCCACCACACAGCCCACCTCCTGGCAAGAACAAGGACACAGCGCAAGTACGTTCGTTTAATAACATGGATCCATGTCACTGATTCTGTACTGTACTTAACTTGTCTGTCTGATTCCTTTGGCAGACAGAGAAATGCCAGTCGCCCTCCTCTAAATCAGGCAACTCCTCTCCTCACCATGACCCTTTAACCCCTGGTCCACCTGGGCCCAGCACTTCCTGTTTACGCCTGGTCAACAAACCTGCCTCCTCAGCAGACCCTCTGGGTAAGTTCTATATCTCCTATAACTCCCTGAAAATGAATGCTTACTAAAAGTCCAGGAATGAATACTTACTCTTCTTAGCATTGCGGAGTCCCTTGACCATGACGCCCGGATCTTACCCGGCTCATTTTGGGGTGGTGTCCCATGCTGGGCTCAATGGAGAGCTGGCCAGTCCGGGCAGCTTCGGAGGCTCGCTCACACTCTCACCCCAAATCAGCGCTGCGGCCAGTGCCTACACACGTAGCCCCATGGTAACTCCAAATCCACATATAAATACTCACACATAATAAATTTGACGTGTACTTTAGGTTTAGTTTGTCAGTTACACACTTACAATGGAGGTCTACAGTATTGGGCAAATGGGCAACTTTATATACCTTTATAGTTTAATTTAATAAATTATTATAGTATTTGACTCGTATTTGTTAAATGAATAAAATATCATTTATGCCTGGAAATAAACAGAACGTTATAAAAATATTATGAATTTCATGTTCATTTTTGACTCTTATTGTTATGCTAGCAAATTATTTGTCATTAAAACCAGTAAAAAAAATTAGTCGAAGTAGAATTTTTGAATCCCAGTTGTGCGTGTGTTAACCAGCCAATTTTTGAACACTGTCCTCAAACCCACAGGTAGCATATGAATCCCGTTCACACCTTAGGCCCTCAGGGCTGTCCTCCTCACTGCCTGGCTCCACTGGTGGAAAACCGTAAGTGTTTATTTTTTCATTCACCTTCTGTTTTGGGGCGGAGTTATGGAGCACTTGAGAGTCAAGTTAGTGTATTGACTGTTAATCAGGAAGTGTTGCCGTTATTGGCAGCTTGTAATACAGCCCCCCCAAGGCCCAACCTCACCTCCACTCACTTAGCTGAGAAAAACACTTGAGCTCAGCCGAACTTTCTTGAAATGTCAAATTATTGCAGCATACAAAACCGCCTCAATTATATTGTCAAACTTTGGCTGAAGTACTTTTTTAAACTTGTTTTAAAAAAGCTCATTTTAAATTGGTTCTGTTCTGTACTTGTACTAAAAACATAATTTTTCATGACCATTTTCCGCCCTCTGTCTGACCCTTAGAATCGTACAGAAGGTTTCTGGTACTTAACTTTTAAGCACATGCACGTGAAATCTGTTACAATTGGCCACGTACCTCTGGGAATTTGTAGTTATTTTCTTAAACTTTTGTTGTTTTGGTCTGGAATTCAAAGATAGAAATGTTGACTAATGCACACAAACAAGCACTACGTAAGAAGGTTCTACGTAATAAAGAATATTGTTTTTAATGTAATGGTAAGTAAAAAGTATTTGGGGTAAACTAATCCCTTTTTGTCTACCTTCTGTGTGTCTCTTCTGCAGCGCTTACTCGTTCCACGTCAGCGCAGACGGTCAAATGCAGCCGGTGCCCTTCCCTCCTGACGCGCTCCTCGGCCCCGGTATCCCGCGTCACGCCCGTCAGATCCACACCCTCAGTCACGGAGAGGTGGTGTGTGCGGTCACCATCAGCACCTCCACCCGTCACGTCTACACTGGAGGCAAAGGCTGTGTTAAAGTGTGGGACATCAGCCAACCGGGCAGCAAGAGCCCGATGGCCCAACTGGACTGTTTGGTGAGCTCCTGTTCTCTTTTAGCTCCTGACTTTGCAGTTGTATTCTGGTTGGACTAACCAATCTTGCTCCCTTTGTCCAATCAGAATCGAGACAACTACATTCGCTCGTGTAAGATTCTCCCAGATGGGCGAACCTTGATAGTTGGGGGCGAGGCCAGCACGCTGTCAATCTGGGACTTGGCCACGCCCACTCCACGCATCAAGGCCGAATTGACGTCCTCTGCTCCGGCCTGCTACGCTCTGGCAATTAGTCCTGACAACAAGGTCTGTTTCTCCTGCTGTAGTGACGGAAACATCGTGGTCTGGGACCTGCACAACCAGACGCTCGTCAGGTATCTAAACACAAATGTTAATTCAAAGGTTCTGGAATATCAAGAACTTCCAATGATGTAATGTTCATGCATCTTCACTCATAGGCAGTTTCAGGGTCACACGGATGGAGCCAGCTGTATCGACATCTCCAACGATGGGACCAAACTGTGGACGGGAGGTCTGGACAACACTGTGCGCTGCTGGGACCTGAGAGAGGGCCGACAGCTCCAGCAGCATGACTTCACCTCACAGGTACAGCGGCTGTAAAAAACATGGGATCCACTGTTGCTTCTTATTGTAGTTGAAGTTGCTTCCTTGTCCTCATTTGTAAGTCGCTTTGGATAAAAGCGTCAGCTAAATGACTAAATGTAAATGTAAATGTGTGGACGCAGATCTTCTCTCTGGGTTACTGTCCTACGGGAGAGTGGCTCGCAGTGGGGATGGAGAGCAGCAACGTTGAAGTTCTGCACGTCTCCAAGCCAGACAAATACCAGCTGCATCTTCACGAGAGCTGCGTCCTCTCGCTCAAGTTCGCCTACTGCGGTACGTCTCACAGCCTCTTAGGTTATTAATCACCATGGAGATGCATTGTGACAATGATTTCCTGTGTAACTTGAGGTTTCTGAAGTGCTCGTGTACGCAGCCTGTGTATTTATAAAGGCAATTATTATTTAAACTCTATAAAATAAGACTCATGCGAAAGTATGAAATAGCAAAGTGATGTCAGAGTTAAAACAATAACAAACAGGTTAATGTTTCTCTTTGTGGGTGTTTTAGGTAAGTGGTTTGTGAGCACAGGAAAGGACAATCTGCTCAATGCATGGAGGACACCATATGGAGCAAGTATTTTCCAGGTATGTTGTTAAGATTTGAAAGAGCTGGTTGATTGGCTACAGAAGAGAGGGGAGCTGATTTACTTTGTTTTCCTGGTTTGGCAAACAGTATGGATGGATGTCTTTACCAGATTTCTCAATGTATCACAGAACTCCTGTGTTTGTTTTTTATTATTTTTGGCTTTTTATGTATTTTTTTAGTCACCCAGAAGTGTGTATTCTTAGCCATTTTTAGCCAAAAAAAGAGAATGCATAATTTTCATTCTTTTAAATTCAAAAGGACTTGGGACATTTACTTACCCTCGTGTCCGTGCTTTCTTTTTTTGTAAACTGTTCCTTTAAATCTATTTTTCCACCCACAGAAATTGAATACACCAATTTCACATTGGCCTACTCATTCCTCACGCCTTTCCTGTGAATCTCTGCTCCTTTCTCTGTTACCTCACTAGCCATTCCATCAGAATGCATCTCTAAATTCTGCTACACGATTAACACAGCGCAATAATACACCAGCTGTACGCAGACAGGAAATGTCTGTTCATCGAAGGCGACCGAACAAACAAAGTTTTTAAAACAAGACGCAGGATCTAGCTCACCGACTCGCCATTTGTTTCACTGATGTGCGCAGGTGTCGGTTTAAATTTGAAAATCGTTTAACGCCTCTAGTGACACGAAGAGATTTAACTTCATCTTACGAAACTTTGCGAATGCATCTCATTTTCTCCCTTTCTCTCTCTCCTTCTAGTCAAAAGAGTCCTCGTCGGTTCTCAGCTGCGACGTCTCCCCGGACGACAAGTATATTGTAACAGGTTCTGGGGATAAGAAGGCCACAGTGTATGAGGTGGTGTACTAAATGCAGAAAAGAGGGATGGATGGAAGGATGGATAGATGGCTGGAAGAAAATTGGAACGGGCGACAGTTACGCAATAAGGGCAAGCGCGGCAGGCAACCACAGCTCTTCTATTTGCAGTCTGCTATATACATCCTGGTCAATTTGCCCCCTCTGTTCACCGTGGCTTTGTTCCAAATGGCATACTAGCGTACTACTCATGCTATTTCTGCAGCATGCAGTCTGTCTACTCCGGGAAAAATTTGTATGCATGAAAAATCCTAATGAAGTACTACGTTTGCCAAAACGGCAATACCCTTGACTCAACTTTCAGCAGTAACGTATGACCTATAAGCTGTGTGTAAGGCTTTCAGCAGTGATTTGCAACCGGCATTTTGACTCATTATTTAAATGCACATCAATAAGTTGTATAATGTTTTATGTGCTATAACTTGCTGTATATGGTTTATACAGCAAGGCACCCTAGTATTTCATTCCGAACATGGCAAGTGAGAGGGGAGGTTAATTAGCGCGGTCCCCAGATACAGCACTAAGATACAAAAACAGCCACATAGAAATCGGTGGGTGTTTAGGGATCTACTGCTTACAGAAACACCAACACCAGGCAATCATTTCATTAGCCTCAAACTCCCTCCATAATGGGGTATATACAAGACAGCGCAGCATTTTCCCCAAAGAGAGCAAACAGTTCGGAAGCTCCTGGCTCACACTGGGACGTCTCCGGCTGAACACGATACGGGCATGCAAACAATTCTCTACTCTCCTATCCAACCCAATTAGACATTCATGTGGCAAATCCCAGACGGATTCTCAAACCTGCATTTAATTTTCCTTCTCCTGCAAGCCGGAGCAAGGGTAAATCATGCAGAATTTTTGCTGCAAATATTCACAAACACATTATCATACAGATGTTGCGTTCATTTTTATGTGACTTAATTATTAGCTTGGAATACAGACATTTCATGTTCAGGTTAACTATTGGTGAAATCTGTGTTTACTATCAAAAAAAAGAATATGTTGAAAATGTTAAAAACATATAATAGCCAAACTAATGTGAGCAGTTTGCATTTTGATAAATGTTCTACTTAAAAATCAGAGAGGTTCTAACACATTTCCCTGGTGAACACCTTAAATAAGAAGAGCTGTGGTTGCCAACCCCACTGGAAGGGTTCAAGGATCAACACAACAGGATTTATCTATCACGTGCATCAAACATCCTGCTGGGAACAGATTTTTTTGTATTGCTGTTTTGTTTATTCTTTCTTTCGATCTATAAAGCTTTTCCCAGCACTCAACTTGCTGGATGAGTATAAATTGTTTTGCTTGTGAGCTTTCTATACAGAAGGAATTGTATGACATTCTTGGGTTCTCTTTTTTATGGCAATAGTAAGCAGTATTATTATGGTGTTTTGATCAGTCTGTTATTTTGCAGAAAGTGCAGTGTGTTTTTTTCATAAATAGCTGAAAATATGGCTGCCTGCAAACAGTGGCATTTGTCCTTTTTTCAAGATAGACCGTCTTACTGCACGATCTGTCTTTAACATCATGTTATCAAAATATCTGTATCTATCTACTCTTCTATAATGAATTATGTTTGTATACTGAGAACAATGTCCACTGTCAAGTTTTTGTTAAAGACTCTCTAAAGCCAAGGAACTTTCTCGAAGGCATCGCTGTAATATCCCTCTGTAGCACTTCCCATGTGATGTAAAAGACATGTATACATTGAAAATTAAACTTGTGGTCATCTTTTGAAGTTGTTGATTTGTGGTCTTTTGGTAATAGTATTATGATGAGTTAACATGAGGGGGACGTCTGAGAAAGATCATAGACAGAAACACACAAGAGGCAGCAAAATCCTGCTGCTCCCTGGAACAAATGATAAATTAACCTTTCTAAAAATTCTCATGTCTACATATGAGGTGTGGTGTGGTCATTGTTAATATCCCAATAAAAAAAATGGGGCACTTGCAAAATTGCTCCTCTGTATTTAGCATCACTTTATAAATCTCCATAGTCATTATCAGCTGCAGTTTGTATAGTCTCAGATGTGTTCTGTCTTTCTTGCCATCAGTTTTTTTCTTGAATTTTATTCCTTATTTAATCATCTTTGTATTTATATTGTTTACAGAAGCAATTCTGAACCCCACAGTGGATCAATTTCAAAAAGAAAGAAGCTTAAAAAATATTCAGACTCAAAATATGCTTATTCCATTATTATTATTATTATTTACAAAATTTACATTAAATATAATATTCAGGGCTTCATTGTCCAGTGTATTTCTGCAGGTGTGGAGATCGGCAACAGCTCCATTTGTCTGCAAACACACAAACATCACTGATTAAACACTAAAACAATGACACACAATCCATTTAACACAACACTTTAAGATCTGATCACTTTGTCTGCTAAACCAAAGCACCCAGCACAGAATCATTCCCTGCATCCCGACACTTACAAGATCTCTGTGTCGCGTACAGATTCGTGACACTCCAGCTGGTGGGGCAGCTCAGGCATCTGGACTTTGTATATCTGTCTACTGTCATCCAGAACCAGCGTCCCCACATGGATGGTGACTGACGTGGAGAGTCACGCAGCTGAGAGAAAGACATGTGTAAGCACTTCCTCTAAATCCACTACATTCTCACTTTAAATGATCCACTGTTTCATGAAGAGGTTTCTACCTGCTGACGCTCAGTTCTCACTGGAGCTGTTGCACCATCAGGCTGAACTTTAAGACTCTGAGAAGCTGTGAAAAATGAGGAAAGACAGTCAGAAACACTGAAAACTAAGTAAGATGTTAGTACACATTATATGTACAGTAGCACTGCTCAGACTCACCCATATGCAGAGAAATCAACTTTTGATGGACCTTGGTGGACAATGATCTCATTCTTGAGATCTTTGGTTGGGCAGCAGATGTCAGGCTGATTTGGTCCTTTAGATGTTGAGCTACATAAAAACATTCAACATACAAAGTTAGTTGATTAAAATCTAAAGAAGTCATTTTTCTAGGGAAACATTATGACAATGTAATGAACAAAAAGCAGATCTACTCACAGTGATGGAGAACATCTTGGATGTCTCGAGTGGGTTCAGGCAGGGCGAGCAGTTGTCTGGACTGGCACACACCATGATTTTGAGCCTGGATGGTGTGACGGGGTCCAAACACACCGTCATTTGCCTGCACATACAAACATCACTGCTGTATTCTAGTATTAGTTTAAATAACTTCAGTATTTAATAATCCTGTCATTCAGAATGTGGGAGTGAGATTGCATGAGCACTGACCATGAAGTCCAGAAGCTTCTGAGACACCAGTGGGCGGAGCAGTTCAGTGGCCACAGCATCAAATAGGAGCACAGATATCAGTGGGCGGAGTCTCTGACCTGTGGCACCAAATACAGTGATATATTTCCTCAACAAATATATGAAAGTGACTATTGAATAACAATGAGAATATGAGAGACTTTTGAAGCATCATGTACAAAATGGAGGTAAAGAGAGAAATGAGTGAGCTACACACTCTGACTGAGGACGCCCACTGCAGTCTGTCTGCTGCTGGGCTGGAGCGCCAGCTGGTTAGTGGGGTGGAGATCAAGGCGTGTCTGAACCGGTTAAATATGTTAAACGAAGTTCGGCTAATTACATTCTCTGTTAAAGCATTTCAGTCTCAATTGTGGCTCATCTCACCTGAGGAACAGCAGATGAAAACTGTCCAGCAGGAACATCAGGCTGGTCTGAGCTCAGGACAGGAAGTTCTTCACAGCTGCCATCCTGGTTCTCAAGCTGAGTCTTCTGCTCATTATGATGAGACAGAGTGACCCGCAATGTCCTGCCGCCAACAATACGGCCATTCATGACCGATACAGCAGTAGCCGCATCTTCCAGGGTGGAGAAGCTGATAAATCCGAACCCTCTGCTGCGGCCGGAGTCCACCATCAGCTGAAGAGAGTGAAGTCAACACGCTGTACTGAGTGCTGTTTGTTCAAGCACCTGCTGTGGTCTTCATCCACTGATATTTAGCAAACAATAATAATTTTACCTTTGCATTGATGATGGATCTAAAGACTGAGAACATTCTGTACAGCTGTTGTTCACTGAAGCTGTAGGGCAGATTGGAGACGTACACACTCACCCCCTGTGTAGGCGACAACATCAGGTTAATATCCACAAGCACATTTTAACATTCACTACAGATTTGTTAGGTGATAAACAGGTTTGTGATGATACCGGGTAGCGTCTCTCATTGTTCTGCATCATGTTCTCAGATGCGGCCTTACGCTCAGACTGACGCTCCTCAAAACTTCTGAAGTGGCAGATGGACCTTCACGACACAAACCTAATGAGCTCAAATCTGTGTGATTCTTCAGTTATGACAACTGATGTAACAGACATTTCCAGCCGACAACCATATTCAGCAGAATCAAAGCAGACCAAGTGCAACAGAAATCCACTTACACTAGCTGGTCGTTGAACAACATGCCATCCAATCTTCTGATGGCCTTCTCAGCAGCTTCAAAGGTGGTGAAGTGGACGAATCCATAACCTCTGGATCCATTTTCATCACACACCACCTTGATGAAAAGATATTACACATACAAACACCTGTTAGAAACATCAACACACAATCTACCTTATAAAACAAAACATGGTCAAACTGCAGCTGTTACCTTGCAGGACAGGATCTTTCCAAAACTGGAGAAGGTGTCGTAGAGATTTTCATCAGTAATGCTGCTGGCCAGACCCTTGATGAAGATGTTCCCGACCCCGGTCTTCCTCAGTGTGGAATCTCGCTGGGAGAACATGATTGTCATGGGTCTGCCCAGAAGATCCTGGAACATCAGGGTCTCTATGGCATTCTCAGCTAAAAGAGAGAGAGACAACAATACACAAGTGTTACACTGTACATATTAACAGTTAAATATTAACAGTTCGGATTATTATCCACCTGTCAACTTAAAGCCAATGACATGCAAAATAGAATGAAAAGTTAACTTACCATCGGCGACGTTAACAAAGTTAACATAACCGTACTGCAGGGAACGCAAAGTCACTCTGTCTCTGCAGAGCCTCACGGAGCGGATCGGACCAAACGGGCTGAACGTCTGATGGAGGATGAACTCGGACACGTCGGGATGAAGGTCCCTCACGAACAAGGAGGCGCTCTGATCCCTCGGTACACCGCAGCTCTCAACTTCACCAGCGTTTCCTCCGATGAACGATGTCATCCGGATACCTGTAAAAGTTTCAACTCAGAAGAAAATGTGTTAATAAAGACAAAAATATGACAGTTATTTAAAAACTATAAGTTTATAGTTTATACTATAAATTTAACTTAATCAAGAAAATATGTTAAAAATGTCAAGGAAAGTGAAGAAATGTAACAGCAAATCTGATAATCGCTTCGTGTCATCCACTGGCTCGTCAAATCGATGTTTGATAGTTTTCGAATGTAAATTGTTTAATTTGATCGTTGCCAAGTGACAGATGTTCTCTGCGAGACCGTCACCCGTGGCAACAGACGCCATTTTGTACAGAAATGTATATTCTTCATAACATTATAATATTAAAAACAAAAATGTATAGTAAACAGTTTAATTAATAAATAAATATAAAATGAATCGGGTAACAGTCTCCGCCCACTAATGTCTGTCATCCTATTGGATGAAGTGGTAATTGAGCTGCTCCGCCTGCTGGTGTCTCAAGTGCTTTTGGACTACATGGTCAGCACTCATGCAATCTCACCCCCACACTCAACAGGATTATTAAATACTTAAGTCATTTAAACTAATACTAGAGTACAACAGTGATGTGTGATTGTATGTGCAGGCAAATGAAGGTGTGTTTGGACCTCGTCACACCATCAAGACTGAGAACAGAGATATGTGCTGCTCCAGTCGACTGCTCGCTCTGCCTGGACCCAGTCCAGACACTCATGATGTTCTCCATCACTGTGAGTAGATCTGTTTTATATTCATTAGATAAGTCATAAAGTTTCCCTGGAATGATCAGTTCTTTAGATTTCACTTGCTTAATTCATGTAAGTTTTGTATGTAGTGGAAAACCTAAAGGACCAAATCATACAGACTTCTGCTTCCCGAGCAAAGATCATAAGGAGATCATTGTCCACTGTGGTCCACCAGACACCAGCTTCTCTGCATATGAGTGAGTTTCAGCAGTGCTGTATATATATGCTAAATATTGTAAATAATAAAGGCATGTCTGAATATTGTCTAAGCTTCGTTTTGAAATTCATTAACTCTTGGGTTCATATTTGCTATTATTTATGTAAATAAATTATATTTAAACAAGGAATTTAAATACATATATTTACATAAGGAATAAGGGTTCAGGAAAGAAACTTGAGGGCAAGACAGACAGATCACATCTGAGATTAAACAAACTGCACCTGATAATGACTATGAACATTTATAAAGTTGTGCTAAATACTGAGGAGCAATTTATTAAGTGCCACGTTTTTCATTAGAGTATTAACTGACCACACTACACTTTATTATTGATATCAGATTCAACATGAAGTCTGATTTTTGTCTGCTTTTCTGTGGTTTAAATGTGGTTGCTGTGCCAGTAAGGTTGCCAGTGAAATTCGGGGTACTTGTGCGTCTCTCAGGAGGACCTGCACGAAGACAGATGAGGAAGAAAAACCTTTTTGGCCTTGATCACGTCTGTATTTTGAAGTATGAGTTTTGGGAATACTGGGGGTTAGGGGCAAAATAAGCCTTAAAAGCAGGCTAGCGTCTAGAAATGGTATGCTGATGTGGAATAAAGCATTTTTAACAATTCGGGGTGCTGTACGTATTATTTGACAAAAGACAATCAGTCTGTAAAAATGGGATGTAGAATTTCTGGGCTTCTAGTGTCAGCAAATAGAGAAGCAACGATAAGCGCTGTTATCACTTCCTGTTCCCCATTGGCTGAACATACAGATAATACCACCCCCAAACTCACGCTATTGTTGCTGACCTACTGAGTCTATGTTGGGCTAGACAGGATGTTTAAACAGAGCAACGTATGAACGTGCCAGAATTACAATTTTTGCAGAAATCAACCTATCGGTGAACTACCTGTTTGTTTTTGCATATTAACACAGAACATTAGGAAATATTTTATCCATTAAAAATATTACTTATAAAATGTATTTACTAAATAGGCAGACATTTTTTTATGTAATATTTATGCGTGTAAGATCTTGCAGTAAAAAGCTTAACCAGATGCTAACTTTATACAACGATATACAGTACTACAAGAACACAACGGCGAGGGTCTTTTGGCTTTTAAACAGCTTTATTTACAGTTCATACATACCAAGTTTGCGACCAAACGGTCAAAATAAATTTCAACATGCTCCGACATACAGTATTCATGTAATAGGACGTTAACTGAGTATCTTTACAGCCGATTCCCTGAAGTCAATGAAACGCTAAAATCCAGAGCCTTGTTGTCCAATCAGAGCCCATCACCTTAAACATCTATATAATCATAATACAGTCAAGATGAGGTGAGCTGTCAGAAGATCAGTTTAGGCCATTCCTTTAGGTCCCGTCATAACAATTCACTCATACACTGCGGCTCCATAAAACGTCCATGTCCGTGAAAATTCCGAAGGCTAAAAAAATAAGATTTCTTTGACTATTATATTCACTACAGAGGTTTCATCTTGTTTAAAAAAAAAGAACAAGAAGATAATGAGAAGGTCTTTGGAGAAATTCCACATTTCCAAGCTAGACTATCAGCTTTCTCACAGCGTTAAAAACAAACAAGGTCAGGAAAACAAAGAACAGAGTCCGATCCTGGGTTTTCCGGTCCTAACGGCAATCGAACGAAAAGTATGGCCGTTTCAAAGTCCATATTTATGTCAGTGTCCATCAGAGGCAAAAAATTAGGAATCTGATCATCTCCTCCATCCGAACGGTTTTATCTTCATGAACGTCGATCCAAACACATTGGGTTTAGTAGATGACTTCATACACAGTAGCCTTCTTATCTCCTGAACCAGTGACGATGAACTGGTCATCAGGGGAGATGTCACAGCTGAGAACGGAGGACGATTCCTTAGACTAGAGACAAAAACAAGTTCTATGTTAGTTATAGAATTACAGTTATATTCGAATGCTGCTCCTGGATCAGTATTTGCCTCTGCATCCTAGATAAAATCACAACGTTACTCTGATCTAAGATCAGCACTGTTTTTTTGAGACACCGCAACCATGTTGTAATAATATATATGATTATAATATAACTTATGCTAAGTGTAGTTTAGCTTGAAGTGTGTATGTAGTGTAATGTAAATACAGTGACCCAATTGCATGAGTTTGGGGGCGGGGCTACCGGGTGACTGAACAATGCTAAATGGAAGGTGAAATTGGGAAGCCCAGAAATTTTCGAGTGTCGTGGAAATGACTTTTCACCTTTAAATGGTCAGTTATATTTTGCCATGGCAACAAGATCTCTGATACGATTAAGGGCAGCATTTCTAATTCCCTAACCACCACTATCTAACCAAACACAATGCAATACCTGGAATATGCTTGATCCGTATGGAGTTCGCCAGGCGTTCAGGAGATTATCTTTGCCTGTGCTTACAAACCATTTACCTGCAAAATTTAGAGAGAGACATTTTTAAACCAAGCCACAATTCTGAAACAGCCATTATTTTCTATAGCGCTCAGTGTTAGGTAAACTTCAAGCAATGGACGTACCGCAGTAGGCGAACTTGAGCGAGAGGACGCAGCTCTCGTGAAGATGCAGCTGGTATTTGTCTGGCTTGGAGACGTGCAGAACCTCAACGTTGCTGCTCTCCATCCCCACCGCGAGCCACTCTCCCGTAGGACAGTAACCCAGAGAGAAGATCTGCGGCCACACAAATAAACACATGAAATATTAACACATTTTATACTGCAAACAGAGGACAAACACTTCTTGCCCATAAACAAAAGCAGCGTGCATATATACACTCAGTAGCCACTTCATTAGATCGTACACCTGCACAGTACTGGGCTGAATCTCTCTTTGGCCCAAGAACCGGCAGAGTCATTAAGAATCTAGAATCATCTACATCTGAAGTTAGTTTGGGGCATTCACAGATGTTCCTCTAGTACTGTGGTAATGGACCGCTATTATAGCTACCATCACCTTTCTGTTAGCTTGACCAAAACTGACCAATCCTATCCAAGCTTTCTCGTGAAGCATTCTCATCCACAGAACTGCCTCCCGCTGGGTGTTTTTTTGTTTTTGTCTCATTCCCTTGAAACTTTAAAGACGTTGACGCATGAAAATCCCAGGAGACTTTGCAGTTTTCACACCACCCCTTGCATGTTTCGAACGGCACTGTAAGTCGCTTTGGATAAAAGCGTTTGCCAAATGCGGCCCCAACAAACATTTAACATCGCTTTCATCTCATTTCTGCAACATTCTGATGCTCTCATACACTGAGTTGATGTCATATGATTGGCTGGTTATAATGAACATCAAGCAGGTGCGTATAGCGGCATATGCATGTATTTCCAGTGTGCTGTACCTGTGAGGTGAAGTCATGCTGCTGGAGCTGTCGGCCCTCTCTCAGGTCCCAGCAGCGCACAGTGTTGTCCAGACCTCCCGTCCACAGTTTGGTCCCATCGTTGGAGATGTCGATACAGCTGGCTCCATCCGTGTGACCCTGAAACTGCCTATGAGTGAAGATGCATGAACATTAGATCATCGGAAGTTCTTGATATTCCAAAACTTTTGAAGAACGTTCCATTAACGTTTGTGTTTAGATACCTGACGAGCGTCTGGTTGTGCAGATCCCAGACCACGATGTTTCCGTCACTACAGCAGGAGAAACAGACCTTGTTGTCAGGACTAATTGCCAGAGCGTAGCAGGCCGGAGCGGAGGACGTCAATTCGGCCTTGATGCGTGGAGTGGGCGTGGCCAAGTCCCAGATTGACAGCGTGCTGGCCTCGCCCCCAACTATTAAGGTCCGCCCATCAGGGAGGAGCTTACATGAACGAATGTAGTTGTCTCTATTCTGATTGAAGTAATAGGCCAAAATTAACATCATATTCTTATTTATCATTAACTTTCTCATTCAGTTACACTTTCCTATTCAACCAAAGGAACTTAACTGAATTGATTGCACCTGTCTGTAAGTTTGCACTCACCAAACAGTCCAGTTGGGCCATCGGGCTCTTGCTGCCCGGTTGGCTGATGTCCCACACTTTAACACAGCCTTTGCCGCCGGTGTAGACGTGACGGGTGGAGGTGCTGATGGTGACCGCACACACCACCTCTCCGTGACTGAGGGTGTGGATCTGACGGGCGTGACGCGGGATCCCGGGGCCGAGGAGTGCGTCAGGAGGGAAGGGCACCGGCTGCATTTGACCGTCTGCGCTGACGTGGAACGAGTAAGCGCTGCAGGAGAGAGAGAGAGAGAGAGAGAGATATTAAACTTTTTGTTGTTATAGTTACGACAGCTATTGCTGATGCATAATTTGTCATTTTATTTGACTGCTGTTCATCTGTCTCGACAGAAATTTCGCCTTTGGCAAGCAGCAGCTTCATTTTTCTTGCAGTGTCCACAGCAGAGCCAAAATGCCATTTTGTGTGTTAGTTTTGGCAGTCAAACCAAAAGGATTGAAAACAAATATCAGCCTACAAACAAACGAGAAAGTGTGACAGATACTGGCGCGGGATACTTACGGTTTTCCGGACGCTGACGATTGCAGGCTGGCAGGTAACCCTGGTACTCTCATGTGGGGGTGAGGAGACTCATAGCCCACCTTAGGAAGCAAAAAGATCGATTAGATGAATCCTGAAGAGTTTATTTTTTATGTTATTGAGATGCACAGTTAACGTTTAAATCGTTGTTCCGTTTCCCTCACCACAGGTGAGCGTCCATATCCAGCTGCGGCAGCCGCCGCAGCAGCTGCAGCCGCAGCCGAGCCGTTCATCTGAGGGGAGACGAGATGGAGACCGGCGGCGTATCCCGCAGCTCCAGCCAGCTCCCCGTTAACTCCCGGAGGAGGCAGCCCGAATGCGCCAGGGGGGTACGCGCCCTGCACCGCTAATGGATTCCTCAGACCTAATGCTAAGAAAAGCCAGAAATGGCGACAGAACAAGTTTGAGATAACAGATTTGAAGTCGCAATATAAGTACAACAGAGAAAGAAAAATAAATTCCTGTTTATGCCTGTATTTGTCTGAACAATCATGTAATTATTCAGTTATTAAACTGTAAATGTAACTAATTAATTAATCGTTCTTTAAACAAATTCATTACATTTTCTGTATTGTTTTGATTCTCACAGTTGTTAGTATTAACATAATTTTAAGGACGATTTAACAATCATATTGAACATGCCTACAAAAGCACAAGCTCAGCAATATGGTACAATTAAACAAGACTAAGGCTGAGTTCAGAAAACAATATTGTATGTACATATGCTAAGATGACCTACTCATCACGTTTATTGTTGCATAATACGTGCGACTTGAAAAACTATTGTAAAACAAATGCGATGAGTGCAGTTCTGCATGTTATTTATTAGGCATTAAACTAGAATTAAACGGTAAACTAGTATTTCATTCTGATCACAGCCTAACTCTCAGACACAGGAAGATCACTACTGCCCTCTCCTGGCTGAGTAAACAAAAGCCCCTTTTAATAAAGACATTCTATCCTGTTTGTACTAAACCCTCTGCAATTCTGTCATTCAAACACTTGAACTTTTGGGATTATGGGATTTTACCAAGGGGATCAACGGCTGGTTTCCCAGGAACGGGGCGAAACTGAGGAGGCACGCTGGGGCCGGAGGTGGACGACTCCTGCGACATGGGTGTGCCAGACTTCATCCCCGGAGTGCTGGATTTCTCCCTCTGAAAGGTAAGGAAACACATTTGCACACATTAATTATTCAAGGAAGGTATGCAGTGAATGAAAACCGAGAAAATGCAGAACAATATGCAGCTGTTGCGAAACGCGAGCTGGAACTGTGTGTATTTGTGCTTTTTAAGTGACTGACAGCAAAAACAAGAGGGTGGATGTGCTTTACTGCAGAACAGTGTGTTTGTGTGTGTGTGTGGACAAGCTACTTTGCTGCAGGAGGAGGAAATGTACTGCCCCTGAGAAGCATGCGTGTGTGTTTGTGTACACGTGTGTGGCTCTTCGTTTGAGTCGGGGGGAGGGATGCAGAATTGGCTTGTTTAATGAGATGAATTCGCATCACATCAAACGTGTGTGTGTGTGTGTGTGTGTGTGTGTACCGGTGGAGGCTCCTTGCTGCGTGAGGGGGAGGCTGCACTGCTGGAGGAAGCCAGCGAGGTCGGGCTGGCCTGAGGCAGAGGCTCCTTACGGGAAGGGGGAAGTTTATCTAATCCGTTCTCTCTGGAGGAATAAGACTGCACGCTCCGTGGCGAAGAAGGATCCTGAGGGTACAAAATACACTGGATGGATTAATTAGGAGAAAACATGAAGCTCCAATGGCTAGCCTTGTTTTTAGTTTCTCTGTTAAACAAACTGACCTCATCAACAACCAAATTATCGTCGCTTTTCTCCGCGTCGCTGCCCTGGAAGAAAAACGGAGAGGTAAAACGCATCCACACGTGTATGAAAAGTATAATTCACGCAACGGAAACTCTGTCCCCATTTACTTATTTTAAACTTGACTTTCTTTCCTCAGCAGAACAAAGAATGTGATGTTTTGAAGAATATTCTGGACTCTTTAACATATAATGAACGTGAATGAGGGACTGTCAAGCTCAAGGAAATAAAAACTGAAGAGATCCAGACCACTTGTGCACATAAGATGTGCATTGTGTGAGGAAGTTTAAAAATACAATCAACAATATAGTGAAACAATGACAAAATTGTACCCCCCCCCCCGAACTATTCCTTTAAATCCAATAATATCATGTCAGTGATAAACTAAAGGCCCCAAAAGTAAATGTATGTAATGTAAATGTAAGTGTGAGTAAAAGATAAAATAATATTTGTTTTCAGACCTTGAAAGAATTACTTACATAGTCTGTCATAAACTCCTTCTCATCAGCTTTTCTCTTTTTTCCATTGCTGAGGTAGTCTGAAGGCCTTCCTTTGTCTCCATTTGAGAGGGAACTCTGGGAGAGGGAGAAAAAAGGAGATATGAGAAAATGAGAGTGGAAGAGGGTGAGAGGGAAAACAAAGGAGTGAGAGACAGAGAGGATGTGTGTGTGTGTGTGTGTGTGTGTGTGTGTGTGTGTGTGTGTGTGTGTGTGAGCGAGGCAGAGAAAGAGATAATGATGAGGGAGACGAGGGATAAATCAAATCAGGCCCATAACTGCTGGACCCACAGGCAATAGAGACTGCTAATGCATGAGAGAGGGACAGACAGAGAAAGAGAGAGAGAGAGGGAGAGAGAAAGGATAAATGAACAAATACTCACTGGTCCAGGTTCACGGTCTGAGGGGAACATGGGCAGGGCAGGTAAACGTCCCCGCGGCCAGTCAAAACAAATCAAAAACAAACAATGTGACTATGACAGTCAGACAAAAATTCACCCCCCCCAGAAGTCAAAACAAGCCTTTAGACTAGACCACCAACTAAAAAAATACAAAGCATATAAAGAGTTCCTCTGATGTACTGAGTAAACACAAGCTGAGAGATCTTTATCTGTTTTATCTGCTTTAAATAGCTTGTAAGTTTAGTGCGATTTTAACTGTTGTACCTCTGTGGTGTTCAGCTGCGGCCGCCGCCGCTGCCACAGCCTCCAAATGGGCTCTCTCGTCTTTAGAGGCCAGCTGGGCCCCAAGGGCCCCAGAAAGGGCCAGCAGCCCAGAGCCGCCCCCCAGAGCCAAACCCGGGTGAGGCAGGCCAGAGGGGTGAGGGGCCATGGGCAGGCCTTGAGCGGCATGCTGGGAAAGATGTTGGGCTTGCAGCTGTTGCTAGAGTGAAGGAGAGGAAGAGGAGGATGGAGGGATGTGGGGGGGCGGGGTCACAGAGAAGGAAAAAAAGATGACGGAAGAGTATGAGATAAAAGAGAGACACAGATTGAAGTGCAGTGAAGGAACAGATAGCCAGAGGAAATGAAAAGACCATGAGAGAGAAAGAGAGAGAGAGAGAGAGACACAACACACAACAGTTAAGACTTGGATCTGCACTGCAGCCCAAAAAGGCCGTTACAAAAGGAATACATTCATGACCCGTTCCCAGAGTTCTGCGAGCCCCTCACACTGCTGCCGAGTCTTGCTGCTCTGACGCCTGGGTGTGAAAACACTGCAGCAGCATTTACTAATGAGCACGACTCCAAAAGAAAATCAAACGAACGGCAACACAACTGAAACTGATGCAGCGAGAGAAATCAAAAGATGATTTAAAAAAAAAGAACAAACAGCGAGTAAAATGAGCAAATCAAATTATCTGTCTGTCTGTCTATCACAGAACTATGCAACTGCCGATTTTAGGATGACACGAGCGACGCAATAATGATGCAACTTCTTATGCAAATGAGCAGTAAGGCTCATTGGCATGAGGGCCAATTGGAGTGCGGACGGTAAAGACCACATGATCCTACTTTTATTGTTTAAAACCGACAATTTGCACCTAGCAAGGGTGAGGTGTGAACGCATCCTTCTGTCCCAACTCAAGGCGAAATGCTGTGGAGTGACAGAAATACAGCCAATCGTTTTTTTTACGTTTAAAATACAGGTTTGTGTAGCAGACTTTTTTGTCCAATAAGATTATATTGTGGGTGGAGTTAATTGGTGCGATGCAATATAAAGGAACAGAAATCTGTACACAGTTTACGCAGTGTAAACAGAATGTGTTTTGGTGTCTTAATCAAACTATGCTACAAATACTCCTCTGTGATTGTAACCCACAAAATTTCTAAACCAAATATCAAAAACCAAAAAACTGCGATGAAGTTATGGAAAGTGTTAAATAAAAGCGATGAAAAGATGGAAGTACACACTGTGGGAGGCAGAGGGGGGAGTCCACGTACCCCTATCGATGCATTCAACTCCCCCATAGTCACCTGTTTGGCGCGCTCCATGGCCTGGACCACCTGCTGCTGGTGCTGTGGATGGAGGTCGAAGAGGAAAATTGGCCGTCAATAATACACAAACAACAACCAACAAAACAAGGCAGATGGCCACCCTAGTGTGTCTTTGTGTTGTGTCTGATTTCCATTCATGGTTTAGTGTTTCTGCTGTGTGTGTGTGTGTGTGTGTGTGTGTGTGTGTGTGTGTGTATGTACATCGGCCGCACACACACGCCAACAGTTATATGAATACACACATTTTAAACAAGAGGGGGAAGTTGTTTTTTTGTAAGTCAGGAAAAGCTATGGGCAAACCGTAAGCATTCTGTGGAAGTGGGTTTACAAGAATAACAATAAGCTTCCCAGAGGCACCCGAATGAGAAACTATGTGAGACCGTGAGGAAGTTTGAGAGGAAGTAAAAAATGTGTGAGAGAGAGAGAGAGAGAAAATGAAAGAGAGAGAGAGAGAAAAACAGAGCGACACCGTGTGTGGGCACAAGTGAGAGAAATACATCCGTCACAAAATGTCTGAAAGCAACATGGCATGTGTGAGTCTCTTGATGTGTTGCTGTAGCACTAAATGTGTGTGTTGCTTGTGTGTGTGTGTGTGTGTTGGTCTCATCTCACCTCCTGTGACAGGAATGGAATGAGCTGGGCACAAATCACGTTCAGCCGTTTGGCGATCTCCGTCTGCAGAGATACGAAAGCAATCATGATAAAAATGTAAAAAATCACTTAATTACATTTTAAACTAATTTAAAGGAAATAATTAAACAGAATCCTTATCTATTACAGCATGAAGCGTTGCTACAGCAACGGTTCAAGCTACACCATCGACAAAGTCTAATTCGCATATCACCACTTTTTCATGAGGAAATGACTGTGTAAAGCGACCATCTGCACCTTCATGTGTTTTCGGAAACCAGTCTTAGATTTACTTATACTGGTGTGCTGAAGAAAATGTTCTTGTAACTACGGTAAAACCAGTGACCTTTTACAGACAGTGACCTTTCTTGGCCTTTTACACAACCCTTGCCAGTTCTTGAGAAATGCGAGGGTGAATTCTATTTAGAATGACTCATCGTTAAAACTGATCACAGATAACGACCCGTGTGGAGTGCTGGAAATTTCGTAAAAGCAGCCAATCAGATTGGAGCAGAGGATTTCTGTCAGTTTGTCAATATGCATCAGATGATCCAGTGTTTTTGATCAAGATACGATTCTGCCGTTTAATCACTGTCATGCAACTGTAAAAAATACGAATCGCCCAAAAAACAAAACAAACAAACCTATTGAACAGAGACACTGCGCAAGTGTAACCTGCTACCTCCACATACACAAAGCTTGTAAATATTTCAACCCTCCACATCTGGCTCATGCTAATTGTTGTGCGGCGAGGGGAAGGGCTGTCTAAAATATTCATGCCCAGCATCTGCTGCTCCGGTCCAGCCGAGAGGAGTGCCGCCTCCCCCTGTGAGCTCCCTCCCTGGAGGTCAGTGGTGTTGCCCCTTGGAGCTCATCTGCTGTCTTTGGAGTCAGTAGGGTGCCACACTCCATTTCTCGACCAATCATTTACTAGCTTCCCAAACAAGAACTCCTCCAAATAAAATGCATTAATGCTATACATGAAACCAACCCCTCCACCCGCCCAACCACCGCAGCTGTACATTGTGCCGTCAGGTAGGGACTAATGCGGGTTCCGCGTGCATGGTTGTATGCCACAGAATTTCTCTTAAGTGATTTAATAGCTGTGTGAACAACACTCACCACCAACCAACCCTCCAGAGAAAAGACCTCCCCATTCCCACTCCCCCCATATCCATCCATCACAGCCCTCCCCAGGGAAACACAATGATTTCTTGTTAGAGAACGGCAACTACAAAATGACATCTTCAGAGGAGAGAGTGGGGGAGGCTGGGAAAACGGGAGGGTGAGAATGAGAGAGCATGAGAGAGAGAGAAAGAAAGAGAGAGAGAGAGAGAGAGAGAGAGAGAGAGAGAGAGAGAGGATAGGAGAAAGGCAGAGTTAAGAAAATTACAAAGTGATGGGAGATGCAGAGAGAGGGTTCGCAGAGGGGGGTTACATTAGAAGACAGGAATTCATGGAGCATGTCAAAAAAGAAGAGCAATTGAAACAGAGGGAGAGAACAGACGCTCCGAGAGCACTGACCTAATTTAAACTGACCTGACATCTGCACGAGAGAGAGAGAGAGAGAGAGAGAGAGAGAAATGCAGATGCAGTAGCGGACACAATTTACGAGGAAGGAAAGCGAGAAAGTCACAGCCAGCTACTTTTAGACAACTGTGTGTGCGCGTGGTGGGAGTGTGTGACGCAGACCCAATATTTGTTGATCTAATTAGTTTGTTTGCAGATTAATTTTAAAACAAGTGCCACGGGCCAGACCTAAGAGGATTTGACGCAACTGTATAAAAACGCTCCCCCCAAAACCTCTTCAAAGATCCCTGCATAACTGAATTTACAATTTGAGCGCCACAAAACTCTGCCAAAGATAAAAAAATTATTACTCTTCACCACAAATTATAACCTTGCTGTCTTCACTGGTTAAAATAGCCTAAGATTGTGTCTTAATCAGCAAAGGGGAATGGACCAATCCACACCAAATACACTGTGACAAGATACAGATGCGATCACAGTAAGGCGGGGCTTAAGTTATTCATAAGGGATTTGAATGGAGTTAAAACATTATGTCATGACAGATAATTGACAAAGAAAAAAGGATTGATGAGGTCAGCAGAAAAAAAAGTCTTCTAGGAAGCAAAGAAAGTCATATTTATTTAGGTGTAACTGCCGGTAAACGGGGATCTCACCTGTTTGTGCATTTCTATGTTGAGGCCGTAGGACATTTCGTAGTACTGAAAGAGAAAAAGATCATTAAACACACAGTCATTATTTAATACATCAGGTAAGGCACAGCACAGAAGTCGGCTGTTTTTAATGGTTAATTAGTTGCGTTATTCCAGTTATTAGCTCAGAAACCGTTTTAAAGTCACAAAGCATATTAGAAATAGCAGATCTCGTCACAAATGACTCTTTAGTGCTGATCAATGACCGATTTGTGCAGCTGAATCAGCACAGAACAGGATGGGCTGGAGTTTGACAAGCCGAACCTTACCGGCAACAAATCAAATTCAAGGGCATCTTATTATTATCTTATTAAGATCTTAAAGAAACAGTTTACCCAAAATTAAAGTGTTATGCACCCACTTACATGTCTAGCCAGTGCACAGATAAAAAAAAACACACAAAATAACTGATGCCAAAATAGCATTGGTTCTTGCTTGTGTAGAGACCAAATGCTGTTGTAGCGTTCTGGACCTCGGCTAGAGGCAAAAAAAATCATGTAGCATTTGACTGGAATATAGCATGCTAGTCATATGGACCACTTTTATTGCAATATTTTGTCCTTTTAAAGCTTGTAAGCCCCCGGTTACTACACAGCGTTGTTGCATGGAAACAGCTGCATCATAAATCATTTCTTTTTTAGAGATTGTGTTTTTTTACATAAAATAACAGCAAACAGGTTTGAAACAACATGATGGTAAATAAACGACGACGTCACTTGTATTTTTAAATGAACTGTTCCTTTAAAAAAAAAAACAGTTTGGCTGGACTGTATTTTAAAAACAAAGAATATATATTTTGGATGGAAAACATTGTGAAAGGAAAAACGAAAGGCAGAAGAAAAGGGCAAAAGACAGAAAAAACAACAAGAGACCGAGGAATAAAAAGACAGCGGCAATGAAAGAACCCATCCTGACAGCTGCCTGTTGTATTCACCAGCTCTGCCAACAGCCCACGGTGTTGCTAGGCGACTTCCACACTAAAAAAAACCTTACAAGCCAAGAAAAAAAAAATGGAGAGACAACGGCCAGAGAAGGAGGGTTAAGCCGTCTGCCAAGAGCAAATGGCGTGCCAGGCACACATAGCTGCCATATCTGTGGGCACGAGGGCACATGGCACGGACTCTGTAGAATCATCTTCCATGATGAGCGAGCTGTGAAGAACTTCTGATTGAGGGGTGAAGGAATATGTCTGATGTTTGGAAGTGTGGAGCATCTGATGCGAAACAAAGTTTGTGTGTCTTACCATGACATAATGTCTCTGTATTTCTGTCTTCTCTGTGGCCAGCTTTTCACACTCCAACTTTAGACTGTGCGAGAGAGAGAGAGAGAGAGAGGGGGGGGGGAGAAATAGTTGTTTTGGATTGCTGGAAAGAGATTTTGTTGGATTGCTTTGATTCAACGCAGACATGCTGTATCGGGTTTTATTTGTGCCAAGCCAATCTGATTAAATAGAAAACTCAGAGGACTGGCTCATGTAATTTGTTGTGAATGATTCAAAAGATATTTTTAACAATTTCATTAGAACAAGCCTCCTCGATTACTTTATTTCTCGGGGACCAGATTACCCAGATGAAAACTCAGGGGCCGAACAGGTTTCAGAGTAATTACGAGATCTTAGCCAGTTTACTTTTTCCTGCAAATGTTATGAATGAATTTGCACACTTTTTATATGACGTTCAGAACTAAGACTGCTGTTGGCTGACATCAGTATGAACCAAACAGGAAATGATAAACATGTCGCAGGACCTGTGGTGAGCTCGTTTTAGCGTCTGGAACACAAAAGAATAAAACCAATTTACCATTTCTTTGAAGTTTTCATTTTCATCGATTTCTCTTTTATTGAATAGGACGGCATGTCATCACGCTGACAGATATAACTACATCAGCTGGCTGGTGGACAAAAAAAGGCTTTAGTTTTTCCAGGAATGTTTTTTGTTATGCTGGTTGAAAGTCTCTTCACATCCTGATAGCAATCACTAAGGAAAGTAGTCTATATATATTTATATAAATATAGATCTTCTGTGAAAAGGACAGGGAGAGAGATCCCACAAGCCAAGACGGTGTCCATCCCTTAGCGCACACACACACACAACACACACACACAACACACACACACAACACACACACACACACACAACACACACACACACAACACACACACAACACACACACAACACACACACACACACCACACACACCACACACACCACACACACCACACACACCACACACACCACACACACACAACACACCACACACACACAACACACACACACACACACTTTCTCTTTGATCTGGCTGTATTTCAGCACTTCAGACACACTGACATATTCGCAGGCGTCAGATTTATGCACGCGTGCGGGAGGGCCTGGGAAAATTAGAATATGATTAATACCGCAACATTACCGCGCGCAACAGGTAATAACGGCACATCCGCTCTCCTTCACCGACTGCGCACGAGCGTCTATAATTGACTCATTTATCACCGCGAGTGAGGGAGAGCGCGGAAGGGCGGGAAAAAAAGATGACGGGCGGGTGCTGCGGGATTGTGGGAAGTGAGAGAGGGAGCAGGGGAGGATTAAATTCATTCCCCCGGTTGAATTTATTACGTTGGAAGTGCCTCGCTGCAAAAGTCACCGCCATCGCGGGGTTTCCGAGAACTGACAAATCTATCGGTGCGGTTTTCGCTGAGGCCGTCGTTGCTTATTTATTTCCCCTCCCGCCTGAACGCGTTGGCCTCAATTATGCGATGCGGCGAAGACATCGCTCCCTTGTGCAAAATCGCAGAGAAATTCGAAGAAAATCGCATGACAGCTCGAAGACGTGCTTTCTGGCTTACGTTTACATCGTTACGACGTTTAAATGCGATCGTTTATATTCTGCAGAAGTCTCCCACGTGACGCGGGGAGTTCGGTGTGCTGCGAGAATGGAGCGGATTTACGGAGGTAAATCAAGGCTAATGTGGAATTAAGCTTCGAAAGGTCAGATCTGTTAAATGCAAGCACGCAACCTGTGATATGCAATAAACAGCAGCGTCTGGAAGGTTCTGAGAGTCCAAACAACCAAGGATGAATCTTAGTACTATAAAAATCGACCAAAATAATCACATGTACAGCCACCACTGTCCTCAAGAAACAACATAGAGCGACAGACATTTATTTATTACGATAATTACTTATACTTGGGGCTGGTAGTTTGAAACAAATCCCTAACCCGCAGTATTAAGCCTGTGCTATGGAAATTAAATGATACCCCAAATTGTGTGGCTTACTGAGAAAAAGTATGCTGATACTCTAAGTAACTGTACTAATACATTTCTTTTAGCGGATGATAAAACGAGTAGAGGAAAAAAAACAGACTCACATTGAAGGAGGGATTGGAATTATTTAAGTACCAGAAAATCAAAGCAATTTGGGGCTTTGGCTTGGCCCAGTAAGCAACCACCATGAACACCAGTATGTAACAGCAGCATGTTTTGACAGGCAAGCAATACTTACATTTTCTTTAAAGGTATAAATCTTTTTACAGTTATCTTTATCACATTTTACAGCAGCAACAATACCTGTACAGTTGGTTGTATCAGATCTTAACACTACAGTACTAAATGATTATGGATATACCAGTACCATGATCTTTACATGCCATATCTACACTAGTCTATATAGTCTACACACTACTAGTGTAGTAATTGTTAACATGATCAGTTTTGTAATGGACCCTGTCAATGTTTCTTAGTATAAACCACTTTTCTTTATGTATCTTGTTTTTATGACCACATCATAGACTGACTAGGACAACATAATTTGGTTGAAGGTGAACAGAAAGAAGGTTGAGGGTGGGGGGGTGGGGGGTGTGTGTTAGGTCTTCCTCTGACAGACGATCACCAGGATGGGCAATGACAAAAATCAGCAGTTCTGTCAGCAAAACGCCATTACTTCAATATGTACGTACACATACACACACACACACTAACTGCACTTTTAATCATCTCGCACAGCGCAACACTGAGTGAATTCGTAATGACGCCTCAAAGTGAAGCGTTTGGGTGAAAATTTTGACTGAAAAGGCAAATATTCCATCTGACGCCGAGGAGCATCGGTCCAATTAGGGAAAGTGAGGACACTTCCTCACAGATCTCGTCTTCATTTGCCATGCCTGCGCCTCATTAGCAAAAGCCCTTGTGTCTTCTGTGTTCTCTTAGTGCTTTTTCATCTCTCTGCTTAAAGTGTGCGCACACACACACACGCACACACACACACACACACACACAGTGATTACTTAGTGAAATAGTCCAGCTTGGAGCTAAATTAAACCCCATTACTGCCTGAGAAAGGATTGATGAAGATTTTGCCTTTACGGCAAATTTGCATTTGTAGCACCGGCTCTGTTCCGAGTGCAAACCGCATACTGCATTCTGCTTACTGCATAGTATACGTTGTATATAGCGTACTAGATTTTTAAAATAGCATGTAAACAATATGTAACGGTAAGCACGGCCATATAAGCACTGCCGTTATACGTTTAGCTCAGCAAATGGCTAATTGTCTCAGAAACAAGTAGTTTGTTTGCATTTAAACATGGGCAATCTTAAAATGTCCTAACTCGTAACAGTCAATTCAAGTAGCAATTAGTAACTTGTCTCATTTTATAAAACATAAAATTGCGGGTGACTTTACGTACTCGTGTTACACATGCTGAGGTAAAATAAAGTTAAACGGACATTTCTGGGAAAATCAGATCAAATCAAAATCAAATTATGAATCATTATTATATGCTTATTGGGGCGAATTGGGGTAAGGTAGGAGATCATGCTGAACACTGATCCATCATGCACTTGCTCAATAACTGTTTTTTGTTCATTTGTAACCCAACAAGTTACGTAAGTTAATTGCAGCTATAAACAATTATAAAGAGATCACAGCTTATACAGCAAGACCATTTATCAACCTGGAAATGGAAGGTCAAGTCAAGCCCATTGCATTGTGGGATACAATATTCCAAGCGGTGTTCATTTTATACAGTACGCACTCTATACTTTGGTATACTACTATTTCTGTTCCAAACATTTTCCACAAAGTATGCAAAAGATATTATTGTAAAACTATTGTAAACCATTCTACATGGTACAAACAGTGTAATCATCAACACACACACACACACACACACACACACACATACACTCACTCCTGTCGGAAAACTCTGTCAGACACACACCAACATTAAAGTGCAATTACGAACCAAACCACCTACCACAAACATATGCGCTTAAATACACACACGTTCGACAGGGGAATGCCGGGCCACACACATACAGAGACATGCATCCACCACAGTAGACATAAGCCACAAACCCCAGACTTCATCATAAAGATGGCTAAAATCCACTAAAAGCCCGCTACGCGTAGGCACAAAAATTATCATGGGTACTAGTGCAGTTGTTTGTGTGCGGGTGGCTGTTTGTGGGATGGTTGTCTGAGCCACTGAAAAGCCAGAGGACATTTGCAAGGTATGTGAGCTTGTGTGTGTGTGTGTGCGCTTGTGGAACGGTCTGGAAAGGGCTGGGCAGAACAAGAACTACTGTAATGAGAACCTCCGGTCTAAAGCCCTTCTGTATGCTGATTAGAGGCCTTTTATACAGAAAACCCCAAACCTCAACACACACAAAAACACACACACACAAAAACACACAAGACATGAACAAAACGTGTGTCCCAGTGAGCAACTCGACATGCTAACACCACACAAGGACGGTTTCTTTGTTATACAGTTCCTTCTCAGTTCATATTTCCTGCTGGACCTTATGCTGTAACTTGACCTCGGCCTAAGTGCGTTTCAAACACAGACACACACACACACACCCAAACACACCTCAACCCGGCTCATCTCACCAAATCTCTTTCCTATCCTTTAATCCAACACCAGTCAGCCTCCAGGCACAAATTACGAGAACTAAAATTAAAATCTAAGCCACACCATGTATAGCTAAGAGCTGTCTGTGCCTGTCTGGTACTCCCTGTGTGTGAAGCCCATGTTCGAGCTGGAGAATGAGGCAGGAGCATGTTGAGGAGGAATGGTGCGTCTCAAGGACCACAAGAAGGCACAATAGTAATCTGATTGCCTGATCTAAAGTCTGAAATCTCAAATCACCTTTGCTTTGGGTTGCATTATGCAGGGCCACACAAAGCAGCACTGAGGGGAAGCTTTATCTTTAGCTTGCATGAAATTTAGTTGTAAAATCACTTATGGACTTGCGCTCACAGAATGTTGAATGTGACATTCAAATATTAATGCCACCATCATCATTTGAGAATGATCGTGTTTATGATGCGAGTGCGTATATATAAACGGCAGTGGAAAACTGGATTGCGTTTGAGCCCGGACATTTTAAGTTGAGCAAATTTCAATGAAAGATTCATTGGGGAAGCTAAGTTGTATGACTTTTAATGATCAATACATTTTGTATACAACTGTCTGAAATAGTCACTGAACTACTGCGTACCAAGTTGTGATTAAACATCATCTCAGGAAAAGTCGGCCTGGTTAAACATATCTTGAGCAAAGATTGAAAAAACATTGAAGTAATGTAACAGAAATGACAGCGCATTCAACACACGAGACCAAGAAATGGCCTCTGTACTAATTTGATGATACGTGTTTGGCCCTCTGCATTAGGTTTGAATAAAGATTCTTTCAAACGTCATGCATCAGCTAACCGCAAAAACCAAGAGCTGCTTAACTTGCCTTATCTGTTAAATTTATCTGGAAAGGTACATACAAGAACTGCTTAGCTGCTAGCTTCTGGGAAAGATTTGAAGCAAATGCAGCAATGACTACAGGCAGATAGATGTGTGAAACCAACAGCTACCAGGAAGGCTGAACTCTGTTTGTACAGAGGATTTCTGAGCTTATTTAACTGAACTCTGAAGGCAGGAGCAGCAGAGACCTAACAATAGGAATGTGGGGACTCTGCGGATTTGCAGATTCTGGCATGAGGAATCAAAGCAGGAGCTGTGTGAAGGCTTGCCAGGAATAAGGAGGGGTGTGCGGGGTGCAAAGGGGGCACGGACTACTTGAGTTGATGCCAGCACCTACCGAAAAAATATTCACACACGGGTCATGCCTGGTCTGGCCACATTCCTGAACCTCAGAGTGCACATTAAACAAACCCGCTGAATCCAGGGTGCATGTGTGCGCAAGTGTGTATTTTGAAAACGCGATGCCCTCACTCATTCTAAAACTGGAGCAAGACAATTCTATTGAATACTAAAAACATTCCAAGGCTTCCCTTCCAAAATAAACAACCAGCTAAGTCTAGCTTGACTTTCTAATGGTAGCTAATTTTACATGCTGGTAGGAGCTGGTAGACCATCTTCAACCAGCTTAAATAACAGACACCATGTTCCAAATCCAACCTAATCACCTTAAACTAGCACGACTTGTTTTTCTAGCAGGGCTCTGGCTGGGTTGTAAACACCTGACATTTTAGCCCTTTTTCTCAGGCTTCTTTATACAGTACAAACACATTGTGTCTGAATTCTGCAAAGTTGTCCTTCCAAGGGTCAACTGAATAACAAACTTAGGAAAATGTCTTTTGATAATATTGACATTGAACAACTTAGAGCTTAGTGACTATGCATTGCTCAATGGATTGTACCTGTGATACTGGGTCTGCAGGAACTGGAACTCCTCCTTTATACGGTCCAGGGTCTCAGGGTAGGTGAGTTTGAGAGGTTGGGCTGACCCTGATGCAGCGGCTGCGGCGGCTGCAGCCGCAGCCGAAGCCGAAGACCCAGGGGGTGGCTGCAAAGGTGCCTGCAAATAAAGAAAGTAGGATAAGCTTTTCAGAACATTTTTAAAACTGCAATCTGAAACATTCTTTGGGTTAAAAATGAACAAACATCAGTTATGAAACAAGTACATGATATATCAACGTTCAACACAATCTCTTTACCCCAATTCCCAAAAGTACGTTTGGAATGATTTACAATCCGAGCTGTCGGTCAGCTTTCCCAGGAAATATCAGTTTGGCTTCAATTGACTAAAATACATAATATAAAGTACGTAACCAGCAATTTTATGTTTCAAACAGCGGTTAGAAACGGAAAGTTACGGTTTGCAGCTCTGAAGCATAAACAAAACAAAAAAACTGTTGAAAAGCATAAAGGACACTGTGCCATCAGCCCTGAAGCTAGAGCTGAGAGCTGAGAATCATTTCAGGGCCAGTAATGAATCTCAGCCTAAAACTGCTAAGTAATGTATTCTGCAAAAGTCAGACAATTCCGAGTGCTGATGAGAATCGTTTAGTGCAAACATGATTTGAGAAGCACATTGCAGAGGGGGCCGTGTCACTCCGCAAGATAGAGAGAGCAGCGCATATAGCAGAAATGAAGGACACTGATGAAAGACAAGCTCCCCAGAATGCGAGCGAAAGCAATGAAAGAATGAGAGGGGATGGGGGTTGGTGTAGTTCCATGACATAGGCTTCATTGTAAAGGGATAAAGCATTACAGACAGATGCGTGTCTGTATCACTATGGTCGTGCTAAGCATAAGGGGGGGGGGGGGGTTCACTGCTAAAATTAAGACATTTGTTTAAAATTACGCATGGATTAGAAGAGGGCACAAAAAAGAACCCCATCAGGGAGGGACCCCACCAAGCCAAATGAATCCCACCGGCTCCACCAATTAGGAACCTGGCCTCAGGGTAATGCAGACAGACAGCCAGACAAAAGCCTGCGTGCCATACAGTAGGGCCTGTCCATTCGTCTATCTGTCTCCAAGCACCTCAGCCATCGGAGGTCCTCCAGTCCGCGATTGCACCATGCCGCAACTTTTGCACTTCTCATGGGAATCTCATGCTAATGGATTGAAAAGCACTGAAAAGAATATGATTGATCAAATGTGAAACTGCATAAAGCCCCATTACTTCAATTAGCATGGAGCATTTGGTTTTGATGGTAGTTGCATTTACTGCCAAATACAGCTAACCATTGGCAAAGCATCATGGGTGAAATGAGCATGTATAACCTACATCAACACAGGAAAAGACTTGACCTAGCCAAGATATATTGAGAAAATGAAAATTTGTTACATGGACCATTTAAGCTTAAAGCTCGTCTTGGATGGATGGGGACAGATGTTGCTGGAAGTATCGAATGGGGGTGGGGAAACAGGGGTCACCCTCGCTGGGGAGGGTGGGTTGGAGTGAACACCACGGGGGGGAAGGAGCCCCTCAGCCTTTGCTCACACGAGACACTGTGCATTGTTAGCATCTCTAACGAGCTCCTCTCTCCACCCCTGCATTTCAATCTGCTATCCAGATCCCCAAAAACTCACAGCTCCAGCCTAGCAGGGAGCACACACACCCACAATTACCCCTCGCAGGTCAAAGAAATGGGTTTGGAGAACAAGGAGAGGAAGGCCATTTGACGGGGGAGGTGAGAGGAAGGGGGAATGACACTTGGCTCTTTTCCCTTCATCCTCTTTACCTCCTCTCTCTCTACCCCACCCAGCCTCTCACTGATATTCACCTCTTTATTGAATCTTGTGTACAGGTGCAGAGACTTCCGGAAGAAAGCAAAAAGGACTGACAAAGAAAGCGGGCCTTTGCTGAAAGGATGAGAGCAAAGAGCCGGTCGCACTGAGCTTCTCAGAAGCCTGAAAGTTTATTAATTAGACATTCTGGTTTTCTAAACTGCCGAGTGTCACCACCTCTTAGAAGCCATTATTGAGGCTTTGTCCAGTCTCAATTTGGGAGCCATTTTGATTCAATGCTCTGATAACCTGCTTCTTGGGCTAAATCACCTTGCAAATCCTCTATACCACTTTTCTCAACAGTGGTTACAACAAATGGATAGTTTCGCAATAAGATTTTACCCTGCGATGGCTTTGTCAGTGCATCACCAGAATCGTGGGCCACAGTAATCTGTATTTCGGCAAAATGCAGAGCACCTGATTGGACTAATCCAATTAAATCTACTTGCCAAGGTCATGGCTCAAACAAGAACGTCCCTTTAGACTTTAAATACAAAAGAATCCCAAAGAATCCCTTACTTGATGCTTCGCAAGGAACAGTCTGGGGTGAAAGGAGTTTTGGGGAAATTATAGCTTGAGAAGTTCGGCTACTATTAAAAGACCAGTACGCATACATTATAGGCATGTCCAAGTCTATTCTTTTTACATACTCCCACATGCAACAAGTCTTGGAAAGTGTGAGCGTGCATGCAATGTTTTCATTTCCTTTAATTACATGTTGTGTTGCATCAAACCATAATGATCTCCCTAACTCTCCTGCCCACCCACTTACTAAGACAAGAAACAAGGAAGACACTGGTAAACACCACAGCCAAACACAAACACAGAATGGCTGCGTCTGGGCTGTCGCGACCACAGCTTTTCTCCTTCCTTCAGAGGTCTGGCTGAGGCACATACATGACTTCCACATGGCCCACATTCGAGAAATGTGACAAAGCCTGTGAAATACTGTGGCCGGCCACGATGACCAAAATCCCAAAAGCTGTCAATGCGGTGGCCTGACCTTTGATAAAGCCGTTTCTTTTTTCAGACATAAATCACTTGGAAAAACTGACCACACACTTGTGTTTACATTCCCAGAGAAATGCTACGAAGCCTAATTTGGAATTAGAATTCCAAATTCTAATTTGGAAAACTTTCCTACTCTTTTCTGTGATCACTGTGTTTATATGGACCAGTATAAACTTTTTATGTTCCGTTTAGTGTCTTTTGGTAGCCTCACCAATTGACACCTCAGAGATCCATCATGCTCGTTAATTATATATTGTTTTTAAATAAAACAAATTAAGCACCCAGATAAACATCCAGCCTTGGAAAGTGAAAGAAGGATTGCGACTAAAAATAAACACACTGGAACTTTCTGTATTTTTAACCAACTAAAGAAAAGTCCATTTAGGTGTGCAGATGATTCAGAGGCAATACTTTTTACAGCAACTTTGGAAGTTTAGGCATATGTATACGAAATCTCTCAACTGCAGTGTCAACAACCGCCTTCCATTTGCATGTTAATGAACCTCCCTAGGAATCTGACCTAGGTGCAGCCTGGTTTTAGTGATTCTGTAGTCTCCAGCAGCACGAAGCTTTAAGGAATACCTCAGTAATCCCGTACTTAGAGGAGGGGAAGTAGTACGGTGCCAGGCACCTGTTTCATTAACATCACACATTTTTTCTCTTCCCTCTCAGCAAGCTCGTTATTCAAATTTCCCCGCTGTCAGGACACATTAGCGGCGCCACGATGCTGGCTTGTCAGCTGTGGTAATTGCTCTAGGTGCTTCCTTTATGAGGTAACCCGTGGCCTGTTTGTTCTTTCTGTTTTAAGGAATTCCACACTTTCTTCCAATGACTTTTGCTTGTGTTCACAGCTGAGGGTGCCAAAGCATGTGGCATGTCCAGAATGTGCCAGGCCACGACTTCACCCGGATTTCCCTGGAAGTAGAGGGCTGGGGGCATGGGAAAGTAATAGAGCAGGAATACTGACAAATACCTCACATGGGAAGGATAATGTCAAACCTACACCCTAACTGTAATAGATCCTTCCAGATGCCAGATCAACAGGTGTCAGTAGGTAAGCTGTAGTAACTGCCCACTGCTTCAACTGGGTAATTAAGATTTTCTACTTGATATTTGCAGCTCAATAAAGTTTCTAAAACTATGAAATTTATTTTGAAGTGTGCCACATCTGTTTACAGAAGCTGTGGTCTCAAATATGAACAACTTTCCAAACTGCAGTTCACTTTACTCAAGTAGCAATATAAACAGAGATGCAATAATGTTTTCTCTTTTACCTGAATGCAAAAACCCTATTTAATCACATCAAATATTGGTGTGAATCTCCCTCTTAGTCCAAAGTCAAATTGTGTACAACCATCACTTATTCTCCATTCAGCGTTAAAAGCACTTTAAAAACTGACTATTTAGCACAAAAAAATCATTGACTTTGTTAGGGAAAATGAATAGGGATTTTTTCAACATATGATCACAAACACTACAGGTTTTTGTACTCAGTTGCTCATTTTAAACCATTTTTGTTGCGATAACCTTGTTCACATGTTAAAAAATGTGTGGGTTGGCTCTATTTGTGCTTCATCAGGAGATAATTGCTCATTTTTTACTAAATTAAGGCCACATCTCGGTTAAGATTTCACTTCAAATTTAACATTATATATGCTTACCCATTGGGTAACTGGAAATTATATATATACATATATATATATATAGCTTGGAGAGAATACAGGTTTCCTTTAAAAGACAAGCATTAGTGGCTTGGTCCTTGTACACCTACAGTCCTGGACAAAACACTGAACTTGTTTTGGGTTGTTCAAGGTGAGTGGAAAGACCTCAGCAGAACCACATAAATGTGTGTCCTGGAAAAACACATTCGACCAAACGCTCATGCTAAGGACATTTAAAAGAATCAAGCAACCTGTTCAAGGCACAGTACGGCTATAACAGGGTGAAAACCCTACACACTTCACCTATGTATCGTGCACCCCTCAGATCATGAAATCACACACCCCAGCGGAATCTAATTTCCATCCCTTAGGAAATGAATGTCATAGAATTCTTAGGGATGGTTGGGGGTGCTGGGGGAGGGGTGTGGGATGACTAGGGAAATCTCCGGAAGGATTTTAACACATGGGTTGAACCTTATCTGTTTATAATGCATTTAGTGATAACTGACACATACTGAAGGCCAAACCCAGGTCCTTTAAAGTGACCCTTACATGACTTACAGCAACACGCAAAGAAAGCTTCAGTAAAACAACGAATTACAGTGGACTATAAGGCAAAAACAGTCATCTAACTTAACATGTACACCCATAGCTAGTTACATTGTAAGTTTGATTATGCAATATGAGTTATGCAATAGAAACTATAATAATTTATGAAACGACCATATGAAGAATGAAAAGAAAAAAAACTGATACACACAAAGAAGATACTTATAACGCCGAATTTAGTACAATCCACAGCAAGTTCTTATATGTGCTAAAAAATAACAATGATGCAGAGAGCTGTCCAAGCTGAAAGGGGGTCAGCAAGGGGAAGTATTATCATATAAGGCTGTGCCGTAAATAAGTAACTTTTCAAATGCACTGCATCCATTGATCAATTGTCGATTAATATATTATAACTGATCTAATAATAATCCATTGTTTTCAAGATGACAGGAAGAAAATACATTAAAGCACATTTCTATGTAGCTTGTTTTGATGTAATCACGCCTTGATGATCAGCACAACTCGATTAAGTTTTATAATCCCCGTGAACGTTTACCTCAAGAGATTCGATAAAGACTGTAAACAAGCTTGTTTTGTGGAAAACACATGAAAACGCATTGCGCACCATGCAGACGCTCATGTGTGGAGCATTCAGGCAACTTACCGGGGGTCGATTCTGGGGAAACATTGTGAATAACGGGCTTGTTGCGGTTCGGGTGTCTTCTATTCCGGTGTTGCGTTAAATGTTGTTTCAGAAGAGTTTGCGCGTCTTTTGCGGCTCTCAGCAAAACATTTGGCCCTGTTTTAGCGGCGCCAAGCTCGGCTCGCTCAAGACTCCCTTTGTTCTGCTTTATCGCGCAATATAAGATGCGCCCGGTCCCGTATCGAGTCAGTCAGTACGACGCGCCTCGAAATATCAGAAAGCAAGCGCTCGGCCTTCAGAGCTCCCCCGGCCCGGTGTGTTTTACTGATGAAAATAATAAAGAAATGAAGTGGACGGCCAGCTATCGGACTCCCGAGACGCGACGCTCAACGCGGCCGCGGCTTCTTTTGTCTGCTGGTGCACTCCTCACACAACCCCACCGCGCTCTCCTCATCCGCTCCTTCCTTTCGGCTCCTCAACCGTTTCTCAATGGGACATGCGAGTTGTTTTCTTCAGGAGAACCGCATATGCCCCCCCGTGCCTAGAGAAGGGGTTTGGCTTGTGGTAACCAGAAGACGCAAAGAGTTAAATTCTCGTGTTACACTTTTTTAAGGATGTGGTGGGAAGGATTCATATAAGACACACGGATGAATCTATTTAGCGTTGTATTAGTTTATGCATGCGCCAAGATGCCGAAAGCTTTATTTTTATGGCATTATATAGTAATGATCACAATAAACGGGACTTTCGTTGTAAAAATTTATAAGTGCATATATTTAATCGTGTGGTTTATATATACACACATCTCCTCGCGTTGTGTAATATTATGCACAGGAGATTTGCTATTGAAAAATAAGGCCGCCGCTAACTGTACGATGATTGAATGAAATCTCCACGTGGGGTTTGACCCAGCTACAATCAACGCTTTCCGAGGTGGCCAATCAGCGCCTGGAACACCCCACGTGGGGCCCGCTGACCGCTCGCCGATTGGTGCGCGTCGCCGTCCCAGAACCCCCGAACGTCAATCGGGCGCTCGGAACGGGTTTAACTCTTTCGGTTCGCGCGCTGGAGACGAATTCGCATTCGGTTCCTTTTGTAATGTAAACTAGTTTTATTGTCCCTCTTTTCTCGATCGCTTTACATCGCTTTGCATTGTTTCGGCGCTCTCACAATGCAATGGCTGGTGGTTTAAAACGAAGGCCTGTTTCCTATGTAAATGACATTTCACTCCATCTGTTTATGAAATATCTTGAGATCTGATGGTTCTTAAGATACTCCGATATTAATTGTTCGATCTTTACAACACATTAAACATGTCTTCTATGAAGATGACATCCAATAAGAAGGAGCGTGTGAGCTGACTCAAATCTCCTGTGTGTTTCTTATGCACCATGTGACGGAATACAGCTTTATATGCTCACAAAAGCACAGTCGCCAGGGAACGTCAAGGAATCGTCTGGCCTCGAGTCCTTCAAATGGCTTCAAATTTGCCCCCATGACAAGACAATCGCGGGAAAGACAATGTGGCCAATTTTTAGAGCATAATTGTAATGCATAATGTAAAATGTAAACGGCCTTTCAGTGTGAAGAAATGCCCAAATGCAGGAGACATTTATTAGTATTCCAGTGGCATGACCCCTTTAGCTGGGCTTATAATTAGAGAGGCAGATATATTGAAAAAGCAATTTTGCCACTGTAGAAATCACTACCTGGCAGCAGAGCGGCTGAAATGCACAAAAGAAGGGATGCAGAGGAGGAAAGAAAATAGAGGAATGGAGGAGTGTAGAGGGATCTGGTTAAAAGAGAGATACAGATTTAAAGGATGTATGGGGACCGGAGAGGGGAGGGGCATTATTGCTACATTTCCCATGAATTTTAATGCAAAGAGCCGGTCCTGCTTCCAGCCACTGTGGTCCGTATGTCTAGAAAATAGTCATAAGCCAGCGACATATTATAGAGTCATGCGGCAGGATGTCTGATGTCGTGTGTGTGTGTGTGTGTGTGTGTGTGTGTGTGTGTGTGTGTGTGTGTGTGTGTGTGTGTGTGGATCTAGAGAAAGAGACAGAAAAGCTTTTGTAAAGCTCAGATTTCACAAAAGTCTCACGAGCAAATTCTATTTATTTTAATTTTTCAGATCAGGCCAAAGAAAAACTTGGGAAACGAGGTCGCACAGGAGACCACGATCGCTTGAGATGAGACAATACAACAAATCGTATCTTCAGCCCCTGCAAGGTTTTATTTTAATCCTTCGAGAGACGTGTGTTCTCAGGTAAAGAACTTCAAACGATCTCTTACCTTCGGATGTTCAAATGAATACAGCCCAGGCAACACTGAAACAATGCAAATCTAAGCACGCATTTTGCAAGCAACAAAAAGGATCATTGGGTACACCCAAACGTTCATGCCTGTTCGTGTTGGTGGGGAAGTTCTGGACTGCATAAGGGCAAAACCAGATAGTTAAGGGAATAGTTTCAAACCCAAATGACTGTCTTCCGCAGAACACAGAAAGAGATGTTCTGTAAAAAATGTACACAGGAATCTGTAATCACCACCCAGCTAACAGGGAACACGTTAGTAGAACCTTTTTAAACGTTATATATCACATATCAAGAATGCTATTCTTAGTGGAACATTTTATAAACATTGCAGAATTTTAAAAAATGTGTAAAATAATGTTCTGGAACTTTCCTGGAACGTTACTGGAACTTTCTAAATAACATTTTAAACATTTGCGTTACTTAATGCAAACATTAGGAAAATGTTCTTCAATGGTGATGTCTTCACATGCCAAGTTTGAATATGCACAAGTTTGAATTTAAATTATTGGGTGAACTATTACTTTAACGTAAACGCAAAAGTAGATTTTGTTTTTCCATTCATCTCCTTAGACAACATGTGGTTTCCAAGGTGGGTTTATGTTTCGTGCACAAACAGAAACACACATTCCATTGCAAACATACCTGCACACATAAATCAAACCGACGGCAGCGTCTTCAATTACAGATCTATATTTAGAGCAGAAATTGTTGCTAATTCAGTGACGCAGGGAGAATTTGTTTGCATTTCTGGTGGTACTTTGCTCTTGGTGTGGCCCTTGAGGTTCAGTGCTGGTTCTTGACTGTTTGCGTAGGCTATTGTTGCATTACATGCACTTAGACAGCGACCTTGCTAAGGAAGCACCTGGCAATGGAATAAAAACAAATGCGCGTAAATATACATTTGCCAGCCAAAAGACCAAAAGACAGACGAGGAAAATAGATTTCTCGGCCATGCAAAAGAAACAGATATTTTATAGGAGAAAAAATATGACACCACAAAGAAACAATAAAAATCACCAAATATTCCACCTGAGGTATCAGCCTGCCAGACTTTTACACAGGAGTAATAATGAATGGATTGTATAATGAGGGTCTCCCAATGGAGGTGTGTGACTGTTGCCTGACCAGTATGAGGGTGACTGACAGCTAGACAAGGCTGTGCTGTTGTTGTAATACCACTCTACGCACACACATATACACACAAACACACTCCTCGCAGACAAGTCTCATGTCAGCGCGGAGACGGCAGGCTGATTTATTGGATTCTCCTCCCATGGGAGCCACCCCCCCTTTCTTACCCCACTTCACCCCCCCATTCATCCATCCCTCCTCCTCTTTCCTGTTTCCCCAGGGGGGAGAGAAGGGTAATGACCCACATCAGCAGCTACACACACGCACACACACACACACACACACAATCATTCGAGCACATTTTTACCCGCATACAATATCAAACCTCAAAACACAGGAATCCAACGCACCAGTCAGTCCAACTGTAATTAGGAGCGACTCAAAGCTCATGATTCATACAGGCAAAAATGACGCTTAAATCTCACACATACTCAAAATCTGAAAAGCACCACTCTGGTGAGCTGGAACTGAGTCAATGCGTTATATAGAGAGAGATTTGTTCTATAAATGTAGATCTATATCTTGGCCACTGTTGGGTGACAGTCAGTATATATGTTTTTTAAACACATTTATATCTGGTCTCATTTTGGAAACAGACGTGTTGGCAAAGAGCATCAGCAACCGTTTAAAAAGAAATCTGTATAAATTGTGTTCAAAATGGACGCTAATAAGACAGTGGATTCCATACTGTTCATCTGCTTTTATCATTAGCATTTTATTAGCCAATAGAATGATGCTTTTTCTCAAATAATTACTTTTCCTTTATAATTATATTTTGTATTACTAGTAAAAGTAAGTGGTTTTGTTATATGAATTACTAAACGTTAACATAAATATATTTTTATGATGATGAATACATAAAACAAGACCTAATACATTTGATCAATATGAATCAAAGCAAAGGTCTTAATATGGGCTTAGATATTAGTTTGTCCATAATATCTGTATTACTGTACTGAAAATATACACGATATGTGTTACGAGCTCCTCCTGCAGTTTAACTTCAGTATTGCAAGTGAGGGCGTCAGAAAAATATTAAAATTCATAAAAGCGTTAGTGTTATGAACATGTTGACTGTGGGCGTAATTGCAACCTGACAATTTGCTTTGAATTTTCAATGAAAATTTTCAGATCTGAGCACTGGGTACAATACATCAAATAATAAAATTAGCTAAATTTAGCATGCTTACATCGCATGTTTTTTTACATTTCTAGTTTTTTTATAGTAATTTATAATTTATAGTAGCTAATACTGTAAATTATACATTTGCATTAATTCTTGGACCTATTAATATGGTTATTATAAGACATGCCCTATTACTGGCCTTCAAACGACGTTAGGACGGTTTGTTAAAACGATATACAGTATTCATACAACAGATATTTTCAGTTAATAAATTAACATCTGCTTATATACAAACACTTTAGCATAGGTCTCGTGGTTCAGTGCACGTGGTTCTATGGTGTAATGGTTAGCACTCTGGACTTTGAATCCAGCGATCCGAGTTCAAATCTCGGTAGAACCTGCAACATTTTTCCTCCTTTATTTAGGTTTGTATCTCAAATGATCACATGTGCCAAAATCGTGATTCAGAGCAGAGAGACGTTTCTCATCACCTTAAAAGAAGTTTACGACAATTTTCTGGTTGCGTTTACATTGCTGTCATACTAAACAGTAACAGTATATTCTGTATCCTGTCTATTGTGTTGATAACCAGTATGTGAAACGGTACGCAAGTGCACCACTAAACATTGTAAATTGTTTTTTGTAATACAGATAAAGACGTGTGAGCATCGATTCGGAACTTGTGATGCAGAAAATTAAACCACTAAATTAAAAATTTCAGGATAAACTCACGTGACTAATATGGTGTTATTCTTTAAATGTCCGCGAGGAGTCAGTATATCACATATTAGATGAATGTGAAAATATCTTCACTAAGAAAAATCATGTTGAGTTTTTTAATTTTACTGCTCTCCGTACTAAGAATGCATCCTTTTATTCACGTGACCGCCCCAAAGGGGAGTTTTGTTAGCCTTAGCTGTTAATTTTTTATCATCTACTAATTTCGTTGTAAATGTTTAAAATTTGCATCACAAATCATGTGCTTATTTTGTGCGCTTCAATGTGCTTATTACTTGCATAATTACAAACATTAGTTTGTGAATTTGTAAATACATAGACGCTCAATTTACCTCAATGCAAAGACAGTGTCTATGTTTTCCCTCCTTCTGGCTGGTTGGTGAACAGACAGGGATTTTTCCAGACCTCAGTCAGTGTCGTCCAGTCCAGGTGTCTCTCCAGTTCTGAAATAACTGCTTCTTCCTGTGGTTGCTTTGATCTTACAGGGCCAAACATGCTCAGCTGTGGAGTCAGCAGGACGTCTTATTAGGTTTGAAAGATACATTTTTTCCAGCGTCTGTAGTTTTAAGATCTAAAAAGGACGTTCGTTGAGGATACAGGTCTAGTTGACCACCGCTGTTTTTGTTAGGTACAACTGAATAAATAATCAATAGTTTGTTTTCATTTTTAGAAGCATAACACGATCATATATTCTACAATTATGCTTGCAAAATTTACAACCAACCAACAACGGTGCTTTGCCTGTCGTGTAATAACTCTGCACAGGGACAGTAAACAGCAGCAACAGTGATGGAGGAAAAATATATAAAGCCATCCAGCCAGTGGTGAGTGTGGCCGAGAGCCAGACTTCACTGAGCTGCAGGCTGAAAGAAGTGTAGCATTGTCTGTCTGGGCCTCTGGCTCTGTGCTTTTTAAAATGACCATGAGTCAGGGGGCAGGTTCCCCTCAGGGTTGTTTACTTTTGCCAGTTTATGCCACATATGAGTCAGAATGACTTCCACTGCCATGGCCCTAATGGAGAAGACCTCCTTTGGTCCACAATAAGCTTCATAGAAAACTACCCCTAATATTCCTGCTGACGAAAACCTACTTAAATTAGCAGAAGCTGGTTCACAGGTCTAAGCTGGTTTTAGATGGTCTCCAAGTCTGACTGAGCTGGTGCTGAAATGGGTTAAACTGGACAACAAGTTGGTCATCACGTGCACATGCAGCACAAACCAGCTTAGGCTGATTAATTTTTTTTTTATCAGAAGCTATTAGACTCATTTTTAAAGCAGTTTTCAAACATTGAATATTAAGCTTTCAAAGGGTACATTTCAAATGGTAACAAAGGAAGGAAACTTTAGGAGTCTTGACAAGTAACCGAGACATAACATAAGGAAAATGTTAAGGCTGTGGTGAGTCTGAATGTCTATCCTTGAGAATGCAGACGAACAGAAAGAGGGATGTTGTGGAACTTGACAAGCTAAAAAAGACTTATTGACACACAAAATTACCCCAAAATGAGCCATTGGGAGAAATACCACTGACGCACAGCCAGAAGGTGTGCGGTGTGAAAACTGACCTAGATTATTCACAATGTGATGCTGGGAAATTTCTTTTCAACATCATCTAAATACCAAAACCCAATTTTGCATAAGCCGACAGGCATCAGGCCAGAAAAGCCACAAAATAACTCTTATTGGAGGTAGAAGGAACACAACACCAGAACAGATGATTTCTTGCCCAACCATTGCAGCTTAGGAACACAGGGGTAGAATGGAGGTGGTTACTTTACCAGCGATCACGAATATAACACAGTGCTGACGTGCTAACGTTTGTATCGCAGTTACATTACTGGTTTCACAAACGAGGCTTAGATTAAGCCAGTTGTAGGCCTTATAACTAGCCGTTATATCAGACCGCTAAAGAATCTTAGAAACAGGGGGCACATGTATGTGATTATGGGGGCACATGTGGGCCTGGGCTGAGCTAGTCCCGCCCAGTCAGCATATCCAGCCAATCACAATGCACAATTTTGCTTATTAAGATGCAATTTGCATAAGTACAGAGAAGCCATTTTAATTTTGCTTAAATGCGATATTGCCTAAGGCACAAAAGTGTTTTTAATAGGCCTAAAAAACAATGTTGAAGACTTGGCTACTGCCGTTCAGGACTGAATAAAAAAGTGACAAGCAGAACACGTCAAAAATAAATAGTTTAAACACCTAATAAGATCAGAAGTGTTTGAAAACCACTTCTGGCTGATATGTCGTTTATGGTATGTGAAACATGTTTGAGTGTGTTTACATGTGGAATGAGCTACAGTTTGTTTTTGCTTATATAAATACATACGTTATTGACATAGTACTGGATTAAAATATGCTCACGGGATATGCAACAAGTCAACTAGATGTGCTGATATTTTTCACCAGCACGCAAATCAAAATATTAACAATTTAAAACTTTTTGTAGCAGGAATAACTGGAAACGTAGCATTTATAGTCAAACTGTCAGTTAATACAACAACACAATGATCACGCTATTATTACAAATATTTAATAAAATTTTTGGCAAACAACAATTTACAAAGTAAAAAGTTCAATAAAGCCAGCTTTTATAAAGTTTAAAAATTTACATAAGCATATCAGGCTTGCAAAAGCTTTAGTGGTATCGTACGTTTAAATTTTAAACATGGGGGCACAAATAAAACATACAAACCTTTTAATTTTCTATTATTGTGCAGTCAAAATTGGGTGTCAAAACCCTGTTTGTTTGGGAGTTTCGCCAGATTAATCAAGTATGAAGAATATTTTGACATTTTAAAATCACCGAATATGAAATTCACTTGGGTTCGTCAGAAGATATGAAAAAACAAGCTGTTATGCAAGTTATAGTTTGATACGATTTTTTTTGGTTTAAATAAAGATTCAAGCGTATATAAGTTCAGAAAACCTGGTCCAGCATACCAACATAAGACAAAACAATCGTCCCTCAACATTCCTGCAAAATCATGTTCGATTAAAATAAATTGATTAAATATGTATAAAGAGTCTTTCTCGCGCACACAAAGTAATGAAAGAGACACCAAAGGTTTTTTTGTTTTCAAGGAGGCTGGTGCTGCAGCACCAATGTGAGCGTGTGCAGTCAGGCTCCGCCCCCTTCCGTCAGTCCAGTGGTTTGTGGGAGATGTAGTGCGGGTCTTTGGCCCCGTTTCACTCACACAGTTCCAGGATAGCTGTAATGGTTATTGCGTTCCACCTCTCCCATATGTAGACTGCGTTTCTGCTCTAGAGCCTCCCGTTCAGGTGCCTCCAGACTTGAGCATGGAGGTAAAGGACGAACTTTGAAGAAATCAGATACGTATCGCACCTGCGGGAGACAGACACCGTTACGAGCGTGAATGACAATTCAATTTGTTGTTTGAACTGCTTAAAATAGTCTTAAGTCTAATTTTTGTTCTTCAAGACTCCAAGTCAATTACATAGAGAGGTTGTCAGGTTTAATTTGAATCCGAAAAGTAAGACTGATTAGCCTCAACTAATTGCTAGTTAGCCAAACTAGATATTCAGACACTGTCTTATATTAGCAGCTGCGTTTATGCGACTGGCACCTATTTTAACCCTCTGTTTTTGTAGCTCAACTGGTACAGCATGGTCATGGGTTCAAGTCCCAAGGAACAAATGAAATGAAATACAGTACAGTACAGTACAGTACAGGACTTTGAATGCACCAAGTTATTTTAAATAAAAGCTTCAGATATGACATATATCACTATCATATACTAGACTTCTGGTAATCACATAGCTGTGTATTATATGGTGAACACCCTAGTTTGATCCATCACCAAATGAAGTTGTTAAAATAAAGGTGCAACTTACAGTGAGAATGGCAATGAGCGCCCCCTGGAGGAGCCCAACAAGCACGTCGCTCCAGTGGTGTTTGTAATCGGACACGCGGGTGTAACCTACATACACGGCAAAGGCCACCAGGAAGAACTGGATGGTGGGCCGCAGGAGACGAGCCCATTTGGCTCTCAGTCTAGCCTGAACATAGAACTGTGAAGAGAGAAAGGAGGAAGATGTTATCTACAAACATTGGTTTGCGCTCCCACGGCTATAATGACGTCATGCTTAAAAATGCAAAACAAATGACCCAACCATACGGAGAGATTGCGTGCCTAGCAAACAAACACAAATATCTGAGCTATGCGTCCTGATGGCTTCCAGTTCATTTATACCTTTACTCTATATACACACACAAAGACACAAACACACACACACATATGTACACACACACACGGAAGTACACACACACACATGTATGTACACACACACACGTATGTACACACACACACACGTATGTACACACACACACACACACACACACATGTACACACACACACGTATGTACA